>JAJONR010000583.1:0-170283 GCA_029582245.1 Solanum etuberosum
TCCTTCTAGCATAAGCCCTTCGAGTGACCATCTCCTGTGGAGTATCAAATAATGATTAGGAGAGAGACATTATAGAGTTAAACTCTATCGTACGACTTTAGAGTAATGAAACTCTGGAGGATTCATTCTAGTGAAGTCTCGCACTCTAGTTGCTGCCGTAACCACATTTGGGTTCATGGGGACCATAACTTCCCTGTTGGCTTGTGCCATCATGGCTTGAGCCAACACTTGAAAAGCATCCCTAAACTCCGCATTAGTCACTTGTTCGGCCAAAGGGTCAACCGGAACTTGAGGAGCTTGAAGAGGATCTTCTCGTTCCACATTCTCTCTCGCATTCCTTCTAGCATAAGCCCTTCGAGTGACCATCTCCTGTGGAGTATCAAATAATGATTAGGAGAGAGACATTATAGAGTTAAACTCTATCGTACGACTTTAGAGTAATGAAACTCTGGAGGATTCATTCTAGTGAAGTCTCGCACTCTAGTTGCTGCCGTAACCACATTTGGGTTCATGGGGACCATAACTTCCCTGTTGGCTTGTGCCATCATGGCTTGAGCCAACACTTGAAAAGCATCCCTAAACTCCGCATTAGTCACTTGTTCGGCCAAAGGGTCAACCGGAACTTGAGGAGCTTGAAGAGGATCTTCTCATTCCACATTCTCTCTCGCATTCCTTCTAGCATAAGCCCTTCGAGTGACCATCTCCTGTGGAGTATCAAATAAGGATTAGGAGAGAGACATTATAGAGTTAAACTCTGTCGTATGACTTTAGAGTAATGAAAGAAGTGAAATTTCCTAAACATCTTATAGTCTCTCAGTCATAAATATGGCGCGCTTCACACTCATGAAAAAGACTCTATTCAACGTGGCTTATGATACTTCCTAGGACCTTTCTAAACCTTGGGCTCTGAATACCATGACTGTCATGACCCAAAGCATACCCTAGGCGTAACATGGCGTATAGGACCCTGAGAGGCCCTACATAAGCCAATTAGCATACATCATACAAGATAATAGAAAATCAAGAGAATTTTAAAAGACGGTTTCAAAACATAAGAGTTGATAAAAATGTAGCGGAAGTCTTACATAGTCTCAAAGACATCTAGTACATCAAGAGTGATCGGGACATAACCCATGCATCACATACAATCTATGCACACATGAAAAAATCATAAACTTAATTTAAACCTCGTCTGACTACATATGATCTCGGGTACACCTCCTAATGCTCTTGATAATATAATGACTTAGACACACTTCATTTCTCTCATCTAAGGGTCATAATCCAGACTTATACCACTCACGTTTATCAAAAAGTAACACCTTAATTCCTCAACTTCGTCATGTCAAACAAATTAGATCAGGTCTCAAAACTAACATCATCGCCCTCATATTGCCATCCTTTTTATCATGATACTCATTTCAAATTCAAGCTTAGTCTAGTACTAAACATGGATATCAATACAATTGCTCACATACTAAACTAACTTATGAATACTAGATAAAATGAAGAAACACTTGCTCACTAAGACATCATGACAAGTAGTAAATATTTATCTTCAGTCTACCTATTTACATATTACTTTCACATTCCCTTTCACAACTTAAGTACTATATACCATTCACAATACATTATTGCCTAATTAGTTCTATAGCCCTCTGAATACCATGGGGTTCTTTCTTCAAAATTATAAGCATATATTAGATCTATCACCTCATGAATATTATGCTCTTCTATTCAACACCTATACTTGGTCATTACTAACGAATTGACACATCATCATAAACTTCTTTCTGGTTAAAGTATACTCTAACTTATCCTAAATAGTAATATTCATCTACCTTCTATCATGAAATCCACATAAAATTACTACTCTTTAGACCACATATAAGGGAAAACCTCCTCATGAATGACTTACTAGGTAAATGGGTACAACTTACATACTCTACTCAATAACTATCTAGATCTCTTAAATTACTAAACTTCCAAATGCCTACTTCTAACTCTAGGCACTATTACTACTACAGGCTCATACTATCGCAAATCACATTATCTTTCAAGCGAAAATACTACCCATGAATTCTAAAACACACTTCCCTCATAATGGTCTAGAGAAGAGAGTCTGGGAGTACATCTCACTTTTAGCTCAAACGCACAATTCTTATGAACAAGAGTGCATTCTTTCGAATTCAAACACTTAAGCTCACTCACGGGCTTCTCTCAAGTCCCTCTACAATCTCCTGACTTTCTGGAGATTTTATCTGAGAGTAGCTGATCGGTAAGGATCTGGGCCTAGCTTTTTAACCACCTTGAGTATGAGGGGTATTCAAATGGATTTGAGAAACACACGAGTCTGAATAAGTTACTTATGACACAGTTCTATTACATGATTAAGAGTGTGAAAGATGGGAATTTTTTTGTAAATGTTTGTAGTCCCTCATTTATAGAAGTGAGGCCCTCAAAACCATAAATAAGATCCCACTGACACGGCTTCAGAGACACCATAGGACACTTGAGCTCTATGCTCTGATACCAAGTTTTTTACAACTCGATCCTACACCCTGGATGTGGTCGACACTCAAAATCTATTGTTGGTCCCCAACTGAACCCTCATCCTGGATGACTACAAGCGGAAGACTAACTCAAGCATACACAAATATCAAATTGAAAGAAATGTTAAACAACAGTTTCCTGAATCACATAATTCCCTAAATATATTAAGTACAAAACAAATTTTTTATATAAAATATCTGATGAATACTAAGACTTACCAAAACTTTCTATCTATGAAACATCTACTATATAAATATAGGTGTCACGACAAGACCCACGATACCTCAAAACTCTACTACTAGAAAATCATAAAACTGGAGTCTTCCGAAACCAAGAAGGCCTCACCAAAAGCTGACGAACAGATTATGTGATCTCAACGGAACACATGTTGATGATCTTGAGTACCTGAATCTACATTATTAAAAGATGCAGGTCGAATGACATCAGTACATTGAATGTACGAGTATGTAATAAGAGTGAATAAAACAAATAACTAAACTAAAAGACTGAAGATAACTCAACCAAAGAATAATATAAATAATATAAATCATGATGAAAATCATTTAAACTCTTTCCATAGAGATGCAATAATAGTAAATACTAAACTTATATATATACACACACACACACACACACACTTTACTTTATTGGGGTGTTTCTTTAAGCGACAGTCATTACTATGAGCCTCACGATGATACAATATCTTACCCACGTTACCAGAGTGTCCCTATACCTTGTTGAAGTATAGGATGCAACTGTTTGATGGATCCACTAATAGCCTTCTTGAGGCAGGTGAGGAGTCTCCCATCTTGTGGCACGATCCTATCTATGTTGGCGGCGTAGGTTATGGAGTTTGAGTTATCTAAACTCTTACATAGAGTTAATACTCAATGATACTCCCACAATATAACTGAAGACTAATTTAAAATAACTCTCTGGGTATAATTTCTCAAAAGGCCTATTTAAGAGGTAACTGAAGTTGTACTGGATCTTTCTGAAATACTCTAAAAACACTTTATACTTTTCTGAAAATGGTACTCTCTTTTCAATTCAAAAAATAATATTTTCTATAAGTGGTAACTGAACTTCTCTTTATCTAGTTGAAATTCTTTTGAAAACTGTTTATGCTCTTCTTCAAATAGTATTTCTTTTCTCAATGTGAAAATCGTACTTTTAAAACCATTTGTGTTCCCTTAAATTCTTATCAAAAGATACTTTAAAATACTCTTGAACTTATTTTAAAATTCCAAAATTAATGCATGAAAATAAATGCACAAAGAATTTCAATAAAAATCTCATCAACTAGGTTCATGAGAAATATAAGCATGAACAAGAACTCAAGGATATCAATGCATATAATATTGCAATCTCATAATATAAGAATTTAGAATTTGGAACCAGAATATAACCCATGTAAAGAATTTCATAAAATTGAGTGCAAAACCTTAGATTGAACTTTCTACTAACTAAATTTAGATCTAGGGCACGAGGATGAACTAGTCAAATACTATGAATAACCTTACATACCTAAAAGAATAAGGTTCTTGAAAAATATTGAAGAAGAACTTGATTGAAACACTTGAAACCATAGCTTGAAGGAGAACAACCAAGAAACCATTTCTTGAAATTCTTGAATTAGATTCTTGAAAACACTATGGCCAAATTAAGATTTCTATTAATGATTCAGAATTGTATGAAGGAATTTGAGTTGGAAGAAATTAAATTATTGGAGAAGGACTTACCTTCCAAAAGAATCTTAAAAAAGATTTGAAAGAATCTTGAATGAAAGTCTTATGCTTTGATTTTCCTTAGGGTTTTCTCTTAGAATTTGAGAGAAGAGAATGAGGGATTAAGAGATGAAAATCTGATTATTTTTGGCCATTTATTAGTCAAGAAATTTGTTTACGATTTTCTTAGAGGTAAAAAGACAAAAATGACCCTTTTTAGTATTTTCTTGTTGGCTAATTCGTCACTACATTGCATCAGATTATTAAAAGGATCATAACTATTTACCTGGAACTCTGATTGATGCAAAGTTGGTCGAGATGGAAAGAAGATTCAAATACATTTCATTTGATAGGTTATGGGCCACCTAACTCCTCATATTCTAAGAGATGTGGCCATTAGAAGTTGACCCAAGTAAAATCTTATATCAAAACTTAATCGGTAAGGAATCTATCAACTCAACTCTATGCTAGGGGATTTTTGTAACCTTAATTCATCTCCAAATTTATTATCACTCTAAAAAATTGACATTAACACCTAAGCATCATTTAGGAATCACCCGAAAAGACCTTATACATAAATGAAGAATAGTTCGGTCTTAACTTAGAAATTTTCAGGGTGTAACACTATTACATGTGATTCGTCTAGAGCTTCTCCATTAATGCATCTCCTTTGACCAGATTGAATCGACAGAGTGTGAGCTTCAAATGGTCTGATGAGTGTTAGGAGAGCTTCCAAAATCTCAAGACCTCTTTGACTTCGGCTCCTGTTTTGACTTTACCCGATGAGGATGTAGACTCACAGTTTATTGTTGATGCTTCTGGAGTCGGGTTGGGTGGTGTTCTGATGCAGAAGGGGAAAATGATTGCCTATGCTTCTATACAGTTGAAGACTCATGAGAAGAACTACCCTACACATAATTTAGAGTTTGCAGCCAGAGTGTTTATGCTTAAACTATGTCGACATTATCTATATGGGGTGCATTGTGAGGTATTCATTGACCATCCGAGTTTTCAGTATATATTCAGTAAGAGGGATCTGAACTTGAGGCAACGCAGATGGCTTGAGCTACTGAGGGACTAAGATATCACTATCTTCTATCATCCGGTAAAATCCAATATGGTGGCCGATGCTCTGAGTAGAAAGAATTCTAATATGGGAAGTCTTGTCACTATAAGTTCTGAGGAGATACCATTGGCTAGAGATGTTCAGAAGTTAGCAAATAGTCTTGTCTCATTGCAGATTTCTGAGGAGACTAGGACTGATTACTTTTATAGAGTCCCATTCTTCCTTAGTTGAGCAGACCCGAGAACACTAGTTTGGTGATGAGAAATTATGTCTTATTTGAGACAAAGTGTTGGGGGGAAGCCAAGGAGGTTGTCCTTGATTATGATGATGTCTTGAGGATCGAAAGAAGGATTTGTGTGCCCTAGCTAGATGGGTGAGTTGATTAGATTGATTCTTGAGGAGGCTCATTATTCTCGATATTTTATTCATCTGGGAGCAGTGAAGATGTATCATGACATGAGCCCGAATTACTAGTGGTGTAGCATAATAGATACTGCAGACTTTGTTTCTAGGTGATTGACTTGCCAACAAGTCAAGTGTGATCACCATTATCCCGGAGGTATATCTTAGAGGATTTCTAATCCTAGTTGGATGTGGGAACAGATCAATATGGACTTTGTTGTGGGTTTGCCTACTACAGTAGGTGGCTATGACTTCATTTTGGTGGTTGTTGACAGACTGACCAAGTCTTCCCACTTTATATTTCGGTTTGGGTGAAGTATATAGTGGAGAAGTTAGCCTTGCTTTATATAATTCAGATTGTACGACTGCAAGGAGTTCATTGAACCTTTTGAGATTTCGAGCCACGTGGGGTAGGTGGCCTATAAGTTGGCCTTACCACCTAGCTTATCAGATGTGCATCTGTTGTTTTATGTCTCCATGCTTTTGAAGTATGTGCCAGATGAGTCCAATGTGATTTGTCTTGATTCGATTGTGTTGGGTCCAGACTTATCTTTTTAGGAGGAGCTGATAGCCATTTTGGATAAACAAGTCTGAAATCTTAGGACGAATGAGATTTCTTTAGTGAGGGTGCAGTGGAAGCACCGTTCAATTGGTGAGGCAACTTGGGAGACACAATCAGATATGCTTTCCAGATATCCTCATCTTTTTTAGGCTCCAGGTACTTTCATTTGCTTTATGTTTGAGGACAAACATGGCTTTTAGTGATGGATATAGTAATGACCTGATTGGTCATTTTTAGAAATATTTGAAAGATTACAATTTTACCCCTCCCAATATTGACCCCGAGTTCTGTATGATTGAGTAGTTGTTTTCAAACTTCGAGTAAAAAGTTGAGAATTTGTGTAAGGTTTGATTTTGAAAGGCTTAAGTTGCTTAAAAGTGTTTTTTGAAATCTTTTTGAGGATTTGATATCCTAAGTTGGAAATTTATTGAGATTTTAGCCTTTGGGTTGAGTTTGGTCGACATTCGGGGTCAGGTGCTCATATCGTAATTTCAAAAGTACTGTTGGGTTTGGGGAATAATTCTAGGCCTAGATGAGGTCTTGGTTGAATTTTCAGAGGTCCCTAATTTTTTTGGTCATTTTAGTTGTTATATTCATTTTTTGTGACTTTCATGGAAGTCAGATTGAGGAGACCTCGGGATCATGCTTTCACAGCTCCATTGAGTCTGGAATGTTGAGTATAGTCGATTTGCATACATGGTTTGCGTGTATGGTGTGTTGAACGAACCCTGAGGGTCCTTTTGATGTTTTGTGAGTTGGTTGTGTTTGTTGGTACCTACAGACCTTGCTTTTGTGAAAGACAGCCGCTTAAGCAACCTTCGCAGAAGCGGGGAAGGCTTCACTTTGTTGAAATTGGCAAAAGTGAATAGGGCTTCACTTATGCGAGAGGCACCATTTTTGCGGGGTTTGCTTTTACAACCCTGGGTTGCGTTTGCGACATCAAAGAGGGTTTTGACCTGCCAATTTCGGGGTTTTAACCCTATTTTCCATTTCTGAGCTTGGTAAAACCTTTGGAGGTGATTTTGAAGAGATATCTTATGCTAAATATTTTTGGTAAGGTTTTGTGACCCAAGAACTTCATTTTCCTTTGATTATTTATGGATTTTAAAATCAAAACTAGGGATTTTGACTGGCAAATGGCAAGATTTTTTAAGAACTTGAGTTCTAAACTAAAATGGTGATTGTGAATTGATTTTTACACTTTTTTCAAAATGGTTTTCACCAATGAGTTCCAAATGCTTTGGGTAATGTTTTCAAGTAAAAAAAATTTGAATTCAAACCTCATTTACAGAATAGAGTTTTTTTAGTTGAATGACCCATTTTTTAAGTGTGTGAATTGAGACTTGTTATTTTCATAGTTTATTGTGATTGGTTGATTGAACTAGATTGTGGGGACATTGAATAGCATTTAAAAGGGGAAGACGCGAGTCTTGGATTGACTAAGTGATTGAATTAAGACGAGTGATCTCTTAAGCTTTGTAATCTAGTAGAATTCGTGTATTCCCTTAATTGTGTATGTCTTGGAGAGTAATGAAAATGAGGTTATGGGTTCATTGTTCAACTTGATTAATCTTAATGAATAAAAATGAGAATTAATGAAAAGGCTACGTGTTGATCATCATGCTTCGTGACTTGCCATGTTGTGGTCCCTAATTGATTGACTGATGAAATGCTTTGATGATATGAATGTGGACTTGAATTGCATGAATTACTGTCTCTTCTTTATTGTGTGTAATTACTTATGGATATTGATTTTTTTAAACCGTGATGAGAAATGTGATGTTATGTCGAAGGGAAATGGTTCCGACAAGTGTTATGATATAAAGTCAAATGAAAATGGTTCTTGCTAGTGATGTGATATAAAGCCAAAGGGAACGGTTCTGGGTAGTGATACAATATAAAGCCAAAGGAAAATGGTTCCAGCTAATGATAATATGCTGAAGGGGAATGGTTCCGGCAAGTGATATGATATAAAGCTGAATGAAAATAGTTCTGACTAGTGATATGATATAGAGCCGAAGGGAAATGGTTCTGGCTAGTGATGTGGTATAAAGCCGAAGGGAAATGGTTCCGGCTAGCGATATTGTGCCTAAGGGAAATGGTTCTGGCAAGAGTTTTACTACTGTGATTAGATGCATTTTAATGCTTATGCGTTACCTTCTTACTAATTGTGATTAATGCACTTGATACTTGTGATTATCCGTTTGAGTCTTGTGATTGACATACTTGATATGTGTTGGTTGTTGAACTGTGACTATTAGACTATATTTATTGAGCCTTGAGAACTGAGTATTGTAGAACAGGTTGGGCTGATCTCTACGCAGGTTGTGGTTAGAGGAGGTTCGGTTGGGATGAAAGGAGTACTCATTTTCTTTATAGTTTGTCTTTTTATTAGGTTGCTTGTTGAGTACCATGTTGGCTGGCACTCACTCCTAGCTTCTACACTTGTGTAGGTTTCGAACCCAGTACCGTGTGATTGCTTTTCTTCTTCCATTTTGAGGCTTGTTGAAGGACTTTTAGAGGTAGTTGCTTGTATTCCGGCGGACCCTCTTTTCCTTTATGTTATGCTTTGTTCTATTTTAGAAACAAAGACATTAAGACTATGTAATTATTTTGCTTCCGCACTTTATAGATCAGACCGCTCTATCAAAGTTTTGGGGTTATAGTAGACAGATAGGTCAAAACTTATCTCTTTATGAAACTATAGATCAGACCGCTCTATCGAAGTTCGAATGGATTTGAGAGAGAGTCATTTTCATAATAATGGATTAGTTCCTATTTCCACAAATACATCATCTAAATCAAATCCTATTGATATTGCTGGTCCGATGGGGGAGTAACTAATCAACTAATAAATCAATTTGTCAATCTCAACCTAGATGAATAAGTCATCCACAAATTCCCCGTCGTCAGTTTGAGTACAAAGGGGAAACATTTATAGTTACTTCGGATGATGAAGAGCCAAGAAATACAAATGAGTCTCTTACTTGTCTTGCTAAAGAAAAATGATCAAAAGAAATGGAGGATGAGATGGAGTCAATGAAATTTTACCAAGTGTGAAAATTGGTTGATCTACATATAGGCTTAAAAGCTATTACGAATAAGTTGATTCTCAAAATCAAGCGTAAGGCAGATGGTACTATCAAAAGATTCAAAGCTCGCTTAGTATCTAAGGAGTACACATAACATGAAGGAATTGGTTATGAAGAAACTTTTTCACATGTTGTACGCTTTACTTCAATAAGACTAATTTGTCTATAGTGGCTAAGTTGAAACTTGAATTGCATCAAATGGATGTGAAAACTGCATTTTCCAACGGAGAACTATAAAGAGAAATCTACATGGAACAACTTGTAGGTTTCGTAAAAAAAAGGCAAAGAAAATAAAGTATGTCAACTTCAAAGGTTGATTTACGGCCTTAAATAATCTTCTAGACAATGGTACTTCTGATTCTATAATACAATCATATCATATGAATTTGTTATGATTTATGAATACCATTGTGTGTACATCAAAAGATTCAAAGATAAGTTTGTGATTTTATCATTGTATGTAAACGACATGCTAATAGCTGCAAGTGACATTGGCTTTGTAAAAGAATTAAAAGAGTGGTTATCATCTACTTTTGAGATGAAAGATATGGGTGAAGCAACATACATTCTTGGAGTTAAGATTTCAAGAGATCATTCGAAGAGATTATTATCTCTCTCACAAAAATCTCACATTAAGAAAGTTCTTGAATGCTTTAATATGCGAGATTGTAAACCCATAAACTCTCCAGTTTCTAAAAGTGAAGTTTTGAGCCGAATGATGTACCCTCAAACTACATATGAGAAGGAACAAATGAGAAAAGTTTCGTATGCCAATGCAGTCAGAAGTCTTATGTATGCCATGATGTGTACTAGACCATATATTTGTTATGTCGTTGGATCAGTCAGAAGATATCAATCCAAACCAAGACCGCAACATTTGAAAGTAGTTAAAAGGATATTAAGGTATCTCAAAGGCACAATCGACTATTCCTTATGTTAACAAGAAAATGATCTGCAACTTAGAGGCTACACTGATGTTGATTGGGGAGGAAATTTCAATGAGAGAAAATCCACCTGTGGATATGCATTCTTGCAAAATGATGGCGCCATATTATGGACTAGCAAAAAGCAGTCATGTATAGCCTTACCTACAATGAAAGTTGAATTCGTAGCGCTTTCATCTGTTGTGCAAGAAGTTGTTTGGCTTAAACGTTTTCGTATTCACTTGGGTATGTATAACAATGTTGTTTAGCCAATCATAATCAATTGTGATAGTCAGGCTGCAATAGGCTACAAAAAGGGTCCAAAGTACCATGGAAAGATGAAACATATTGACATAAAGAATAATTTTATAAGAGACATGATAGTACAAAAGGAAGTGAACGTGAAATACATATCTATGCATCAAATGATAGAAGATCCCTTAACGAAACCCATAGCATGTGATTCTTATGACAGACATGTGAAGTCATTGGATTTACATAGATGTTGATGTATTTATATTTCATTTTTCCAAGCACGTTCGTGTAAATTCACATTATTGAAGTTAATGTTGGTTTATGTCTAATTTTCCATTCTTGTTGGTTTATATACATTTATCATTTTTTATGTACTGTACATAAAATTTTGAGGATAAAAAGTATGTCAAACAAAAAAAAATTGGCCTATTCACACAAGCAATCGCTTCTATTGTGTAAGTGACAAGTGGAGATAAGACAGTTATAAACTAATTATTATCAGAAGTAGTGATAACATAGAGATGAAAGTTTATAATCATAATATCGTTTGTTAGTTTGTATTGAATCATATGTGATTAAAATGAGTTAGTCTGTTTCTAATACCAGATATGAGTTTTGAAGAACAAAATGATGAGTAGATTTGTGAACTCAAAATTAGACATAAGTTATCTGAACTATCATCTGCACACTATTTAATTAATAAAAGACATATGCTCAATGGAAAATGAGTCAATATTGTGATACATGTTTCATATCATGTATGCATATAAGTGATCTATAGGGCGATACAAATTAGTCTCTACTTGCTATCATTTGAAGCCCTGAAAATTATAAGTAATTTTTACATTGTACCCTCATAACTTTAATCAGTTTCTTGAGATTCAATTTAGTGTTTTCTATCTTAGTATGCTGTTGTCACAACTCAAAGTAGACCCTAGGCGTAACATGGCATATAGAACCCCGAGAGGTCCTATACAAGCCACTTAGCATATATCGTACAAGATAATAGAAGTAAAGAGTTCAAAAGATAGAATTTCATACAAAATAGTTTGAAAAAAAATGGAAGTATAAGCATAAGTCTCAAAGCCATCTATTACATCATAAGGAAAGTGCTTGAGACCTAACTCATACATAACTAACAATGTCTGAATACGGAAATGACATGAAAGCAATAAAAAAATCTTGGCCCTCGAATCATGAAGACTCACCAATCTTCAAATGCTCAAACGAATCAACTAGCCATGAGTATGGAGAATAGGAGCATCGAACCCTACAGTAGTGAACCACTGTAGGCACAAGTATACAATAGTACATGGAATGTACCAAGTATGATAGAAATGCATAGGAGTTATGAAATCATGCTAAAATGACTTTATATGACATGCAATGACCAAGCTAAATCGTAAAATAACATTTTAGAAAATATAAGTCATAATCATGGTTAATGCAAGCTAAACAACTTCAAAACACATTTGAGATACTTTTAGAAAGTAACATTAGTTCATTATTGTGGGAAGTTTACTTTTAACTGACATTGACCATGTGAGCTACACCATGGAATCCAATGTCAATCCCACACTGAAAAGAAATTTCCTTACTCGCCAAGGTAAGAAGCATAAACTTGAGATAAAGTGTATCCACTAGATAATGTCTATCTAAGACAACCTATGGTGGCACATAGTTATGGGACTTGGGAAATTACCGCTCGTCCACTCGGTGCTAAGCATAATCCTACAAAATAGTCATTAATAATATTTATCTTATTATCCATGGAAACACATAATTAAGTAGCCAATCCAAGCTAGAGTTTATTTAGAATAGCTCCTTAATCTTGATTCAACTTAGGTAAGAAAATCTTTCAACCTTATGAATCCTTTCAAAATCATGTTTTCAGTAGTTTATGAGAAATCCTTTTACAACAACAATAACAACATCGATGCTTTGTTCTCAAAGCAACCTTAAATCATTTATATCAATTTCATAAGAAAACATGCATATCTTCATGAATTCATCTTTCATAGTTCATAAGCCTCGTCATATGATCATAGTCTAGAAATCATGGATCATGCTTGGATTCATGTGAATTTAACTTAAAACATGTAATTACTTCAATTCATACATAAAAGGATAGAAAACAATCAATTGGATCATAATTTAAAAGAACCCATGAAGATTGATTAAAACCCTAACATCAATTGGAGAATCTAACTTGTAAAATTAGAGAATTTAGGAACCCTATGGAGGAAAGGACTCCATAGGTGAATACTATCATACATTGATGTTAAAAACCCACAAAGACTGGAGGAATGGAGACTTGTAGTTGAACCCTAGTTCCTCTTCTTCTTCCTTAGTCTTGAGATAATTTGGGAGGATGACTTTGGTTAGTTTTAGGAAATTTTGGAGAATGAGTTGAAAGTGGTTAATATGGGGCTTAAAAACAATATATATGGTTCAGGGTAGAAGAAAAAACGACATAGTTTTTGAATTAATCGATTTGGGAAAATATTAAAAAGCCCTTAAAAATAACAGCCAACCCCTATCTACTGTTTGGACCTACGATCGATAGGTTCTTCTACAGACCTTACTGGTCAACCGTAGAAAGGGATCAGAGACTCTTAATTGGCCAACTTTCTGACGGGTCCCATGTATGGTTTGTAGGTCTTCCTACGGACCGTACATACTAACCGTAGGAACCAATTGTAACTTTAAAATTTTACTAAGCCCGGGGATAACCTACGAGACCTATCTACGACACGTACAAAAGTTGACGGACCTTTCTAGTGAACTGTAGAAAGGGGACTAAGACTTGATTTCAAAATCTTATTTTCTTGAGTTCCTACGGTTGCCATCTATGGCACATAGAAGCTTCAACGTTCCGTAGATGGGACCCGTAGACACATATACTAACCCAAAAACTACATTTTCCTCCCTTTGAAACTCCGAGGCATTACAATTGCCTGGAGATCATATTTGATTCGGTCTGGCAGGATATTTCTAGAAAAGCATATCACATTGAGATTGAGTGATTCATAAGATAATGAAGATCATTGGATATTATCATATAAATTGTGTTCATTGACATCCTTTATGTTTGTCTATGAGGCAAGTACATAATGATGAACTCAAAATTAAGAAAAAAGATGATGAGAAATATGAATGTGATAAATAATCTAGGGTACTGTATACTATAATCTACTCTAAATTTAGTTGATTGAGATGTTGTATATTCCTAACAGATGTATAGCAACAAAGCTCTCAAAGTATGCACTGATCACACGATCTAGACGTTAAGTATGAATTTACTAAATAGGAATGAAAGTTTACCCACTATGTATAAGTGGGAGATAAAGGAAATTGTATTGGGTCACCCACGTGGGTCAACCCGAACCCATATTAATAAACATTTGTAGTTGAAGCCTAGTTCCTCTTCTTGTTCATTAGTCTTCAGATATTTTGGGAGGATGACTTTGATTAGTTTTAGGAAATTTTGGAGAATGAGTTAAAAGTGGTTAATATGGGGCTTAAAAACAATTTATAGGGTTTAGGGTAGAAGGAAAAATGATATAGTTTAGGCATTATATGATTAGGAAAAAGACTAAAAAGCCCTTAAAAATAAAAGTCGACCCTTATCTACGGTTTGGACCTCTTCTACGGAGTGTATGGGTCAATCGTAGAAAGGGATCAGAGACTCTTTATTTGCCAACTTTCTGACGGGTACCATGAATGGTTTGTAGGTCTTCCTACGGGCCATACATACTAAGCATAGAAACCAACTGTAACTTTAATTCCTACGGACCATACATACTAAGCATAGAAACCAACTGTAACTTTAAAATTTCACTAAGTTTGGGGCTAATCTACGAGACCTATCTACGACTCATACAAAGGTTGACGACCTTCCTAGTGAAGTGTAGAAAGGGTACTGGACTTGATTTCAATTTCTCCATATCCTACGGTTGCCATCTACGGCATGTAGAAGCTTCTAAAGTCCATAGATAGGACCCGTAGACAGAGACACAAACCCAAAAACTACATTTTCCTTCCTTTGCAAATCCGAGGTGTTAAAACTGGCAAGGGATCATGTTTGATTCTCTCTAGCGGGACATTTCTAGAAAAGCATATGACGTTGAGATTAACTGATTCATAAGATGAGGAAGATCATTGGATATTATCATATCAATTGTTTTCACTGATGTCCTTTATGTTTGAGGCAAGTACATAATGATGAACTCAAAGTTAAGAAAAGAGATGATGAGAAATATGAATGTGATATATAATCCAGGGTATTACATACTATAATCTACTCTAAATTTCATTGATTGAGTTGTTGTATATTCCTAACAAATGTATAGTAAAGTATATACTAATCACACGATCAAGACGTTAAGTATGAAGTTACTGAATAGGAATGAGAGTTTAACCATTATGTATACGTGGGAGATGAAGGGAATTGGATTAGGTCACCCATCTGGGTCAACATGGATCCATATTAATAAACACTTGTAGTTGAACCCTAGTTCCTCTTCTTCTTCCTTAGTCTTGAGAGAATTTGGGAGGATGACTTTGGTTAGTTTTAGGATATTTTGAAGAATGAGTCGAAAGTGGTTAATATGGAGCCTAAAAACAATATATAGGTTCAGTGTTGAAGGAAAATCGACATAGTTTAGGCATTAATCGATTAGGAAAAAGAATAAAAAGCCCTTAAAAATAAAAGCCGACCCCTATCTAAGGCTTAGACCTACGGTCCATAGGTTCTTCTACGAACCGTACTGGTCGACCGTAGAAATGGATCAAAGACTCTTAATTTGCCAACTTTCTGACGGGTCCCATGTATGGTTCATAGGTCTTCCTACGGACTGTACATACTAACCACAGAAACCAACTGTAACTTTAAAATTTCACTAAGTACGGGGCTAACCCACGAGACCTATCTACGACTCGTACAAAGGTTGGCAGACCTTCCTAGTGAACTGTAGAAAGGGTACTAGGACTTGATTTCAAATATTTATTTTCTTTAGTTCCCAAGGTTTCCATATACGGCCCGTAGAAGCTTCTACGGTCTGTAGATGAGACCCGTAGACACAGACACCAACCCAAAACCTACATTTTCCATTCTTTGCAAATTTGAGGTGTTACAGCTTCCAAGAGATCATGTTTGATTCAGTCTGGTGGGACATTTCTAGAAAAGCATATCACGTTGAGATTAAGTTATTCATGAGATGACGAAGATCATTAGATATTATCATATAAATTGTGTTCATTGACGTCCTTTATGTTTGTATATGAGGCAAGTACATAATGATGAACTCACAATTAAGAAAAGGGATGATGAGAAATATGAATGTGATAAATAATCTAGGGTACTACATATTATAATCTACTGTAAATTTCATTGATTGAGATGATGTATATTCGTAACAGATGTATATCAGCAAAGCTCTTGAAGTATGCACTGATCACACGGTCTAGACGTTAAGCATGAAGTTACTGAATAGAAATGAGAGTTTACCCTTTATGTATAAGAGGTTGATGAAGGAAATTGGATTGGTCACCCATGTGGGTCAACCCGGATCCATATTAATAAACACTTGTAGTTGAACCCTAGTTCCTCTTTTCTTCCTTAGTCATGAGAGAATTTGGGAGGATGACTTTGGTTAATTTTAAGAAATTTTGGGGAATGAGTTGAAAGTGGTTAATACGGGGCTTAAAAATAATATATAGGGTTCAGAGTCGAAGGAAAATGACATAGTTTAGGCATTAATCGATTAGGGAAAAGTCTAAAAAGCCGTTAAAAATTACAGCCGACCCCTATCTACGGTTTGGACCTACAGTATATAGTTCTTCTACAGACCGTACTTGTCAACCGTAGAAAGGGATCAGAGACTCTTAATTTGCCAACTTTCTGACGGGTCCCATGTACGTTTCTTAGGTCTTCCTATGAACTTTTCATACTAATCGTAGAAACCAACTATAACTTTAAAATTTCACTAAATTTGGTCTTAACCTACGAGACCTATCTTTTACTCATACAATGGTTGACAAATCTTCCTATTTAACCGTAGAAAGGGTACTGGTGAACCGTAGATAGGGTACTGGGACTTGATTTCAAAAATGTATTTTCTCCAATTCCTACGGTTTCCTTCTACGGTCTATAGATGGGACCAATAGCCACAGACACCAACCCAAAAATTACATTTTCCTTCTTTGCAAATTCGAGGTGTTACAGCTGCCAAGAGATCATGTTTGATTCGTTCTGGCGGGACATTTCTTGAAAAGCATATCACGTTGAGATTAAGTTGTTCATGAGATGAGGAAGATCATTGGATATTATCATATCTATTGAGTTCATTGACGTCTTTTATGTTTGTATATGAGACAAGTACATAATGATGAACTCAAAATTAAGAAAAGAGATGATGAGAAATATGAATGTGATAAATAATCTAGGGTACTTCATACTATAATCTACTCTTAATTTCATTGATTGAGATGTTGTATATTCCTACTAGATGTGTAGCAACAAAGCTCTCGAAGTATGTCCTAATCACATGGTCTAGACGTTAAGTAAGAAGTTACTAAATAGGAATGAGAGTTTACCCACTATGTATAAGTGGGAGATGAATGAAATTGGTTTGGGTCCTCCATGTGGGTCAACCCGGATCCATATTAATAAATAAATAATATATAATTTTTATATATTTTATTTAGTAATAAAAGGGAAGAGACACAACTCTTTGAAAAGTTGTGTCCTTTAGGATTATAAAAGATTTCTCTTATAGGGAAACAACAATATCTTTTAGAAAAAAAAACTATAAAAAGAAAAGACGTGTCCATTCTTCTCCTTCTTCCTTCTTAAATTTTAGTAAAGTTCGTGTGAAAATTCTTTGAAGGTTTCTTCTCCTAAAAGTGTTGAAACGAAGAACATTAACATGTACTATTTTAGATTGACTTTATATGGTGTAGTTCGTGTTTATATACATGTCATTGCATTTTCTGACTAGTGAAATAATATTCAATGATCCTGCAAACTAAGTGTTTGATTAGATTCTTCAGTAAATAAAAATAGTCATGAAAAAATACTGCGGATAACTTGACGAATCATCCTAAAAAAAAGTCATAACAAACTACAAAAATAATCAAAAAGAAAAAATAAACCACAAATAGTAACCACTCTCAAAGGACAAGCAACTACAAGAGTAATACTACTAATAGTATGACTATTAGTAAAGAAGAATACGTGAGACAAAACCCAACTAACTGCCTAACCTCCTTTCCTAATATCTGACCTTTATAACCTTCTTATAAGGTCATGTCCTCGGTACACTGAAGTTGCATCATGTCATGTCTAATCACATCTCTACAATATTTTTTGGCCTTCCTCTACCTCTCTTGAAACTATCAATAGCCAACCTCTCGCACCTCCGTACTAGGGTATCCGTGCATCTCCTCCACAGATGTTCAAACCATCTTTCTCTATTGGGGCCACTACTACTTGTCTCAGATATCTTCATTCTTAATCATGCCTCTCCTAGTATTTCCACACATCCATCTCAACATTTCATAACTTCCATTTTCTAAATGTGGGAGTTCTTGATTGGCCAACAGTCCACTCCATACAACATTGACAATCTAACCACTGCTTTGTAGAACTTGCCTTTAAGTTTTAGGTGTCATCTTCTTATCACACCAGATGCTAGCCTTCATTTCATCCATCCTGCACCTATACGATGTGTGACATCATCGCTAATCTCCCCATTTCCTTGGGTAATGGACCCGAGGTTACTTGAGACTTCCTCTTTTCTTAATGACCTATGTATCAAACCTCACTTTACACCAACCTTAGGCATCACGTCAGTGAATTGCACTTCAAGTACTCCATTTTGGTTCTACTGAACTTGAATCCTTTGGACTCTAAGGTCTGCCTCCAAACCTTCCTTTATAATTCATGACAATATATATAGGGCTTAAATTTATTACCAAAAGCTGACAAATTTAATTTTGATCAGTAATTCTACTAATATTTAATCATAACCAATATCCTTTCAATCATTATTGTAGGGCCATGAGTGTTCGATATCAAAGTATAATAAATAATTACTTGTCAATTACTTTGAAATCTCAAGCCAAATGGAACTCTTTCATCACATTCTTCAAGATGATATCACACTGTCAGTTTATGATAATTCTAACCATTAATATTTATCCAATGAGTCGGTTCAATGATCATATATCTCTATATGCATCATCTATGAATGTCGTCATTAGTTTAGTTAATGTGATCAACTGATCTTTATCCAATAAATATCATCACATACATATTGATCTAACCGGATAACTTGTGTTCTAATTAATGATCCTACGATCGAGAACAACTTTTTGATAAAGTTATTGTTGGTGTATATGCATTTTATAATTAAATTCAAATACAAAGTGCATTTTAGTGGTGCAAGTTGATAAGAATATGGTCAATATTTTGGTGTAACCACTATTGTCATGATCTACCACTAATTTCACCCATTATTCTACCTCTTTATTTTTGTAATTATGTAACATTTGGGCTATTCATTTCGCCAATTTACTAGCAATTATCTTCCTATTCATTGCAAGGAAAAATTCATCACCTATAAATAGTGATGGTCTTATTTTGATTTTCAGAACAAGAAATATATAAGAGAAAGAGTGTAAGAAAAGATGAGAAGTGGTATATTGTGTATATATTGAGTTAGTATAGTGAAAGAGAGAGTTGAGACAAAAACTAATATTCTACGTCTTCAACTAATTCACTATACAAAAGAGAGTATTTATATGTTGAAGAAAAGTGTTCTTTTTGTGGAGCTTTGGACTCTTCAAGTAAATTCGGAGTTGTTTGAGTTGTATGAAGTTGTTGGGCAGTTGTATCCTGAAGGGGACAAGTCAAGAGTGATACTGTTGGATCAGTGTAGATTATGTCGCAGAGGACTTGAATCTCCTTAAAGAGAGTGAGACATCTGCGCCTCAGCCTAAAGATTTATTTATTCATTTTTGTTCATTTTATTTTAACTGTAATTTATTAAATTTGTGATATATTACACCAATAATTTTAAGGAGATTCATATTTTGTTACAGTTTGAAAAAGTGCAAATATCAAGATAGGAGATCTCAACATCATTCCGCTTCAAAGTCGCTCTTTTCGAGAGATGGAAGAGAACAGATGTATTGGTAATGTATTTTTTACTTGCTCAATTCAAGCGGAGAAAAGGTAAAGAAAAAAAATACCTTTAACCTAATATTTTTCATGAATAAAGTTAAACTACGTTTCATGAGGAAAAAAAATGATATTTAAAATTTTAAAATAGTGGGGGTTCATGAAATGAGAAAAAATCATTGTGAAAAAGTAATTTTTGCATCTTTGAGAAATGCTCTTAAAAAGGAGTATTACAAGTACATATATTTATTGTGGAATAAATCACACGTTATTATTTGACTATAATGTGATGACTTTTGGCTCTAATATGAGAGTTATAAATAAATTATAAAAATCATGTTGAGTAGTCATTTAACATAAAATGTTTTGGTGAGATAAATTTCATTATTGGAATGAAAAGATACCATAAAATATGTGATAGAATTTTCCTTGTTAAGTAACATAATATTAAGAAATTTGTGAAATTCAATCTTATTGGTTGTGTGAGTCTTGCAACTCCTTTTGATTCAATTTTGAAAATGGTGTGACAAAGAAAGAAGGGGTTTGCTAGTCTAATAGAAAAATATGAGATATGTGACTTATTGTACTTTATATGATATTGTGTATAAAGTATAGCATGTACAAGCAAAACAAGTAAATTTACTTGGTACGAAATTTGATGGCTTGTATTGTGTATTGTGCTACGCTTAAAAGTTTTGTTGGTGCAGATGAGAAAACATGGTGCTATTTGATGGAAGTGAGAAAAGCAAATCATATTGCTTGCTAACTCTACTTTGGAGGTTGCAGAAAAAAAAAATAAGCTTCAACTAGTGAAAAAGTGAATTGATTTTAATATATCAAACACTAGTTTATTTTGACAAATTAATTTTTCTAATTTTGATTAATTGTGATAGCACCAGTATAATGGTAGAGTACAAAATCGTTATGAAACAGTAAATTCAAACTCATGAGAAGAAAAAATAATATTATGAGTTCATATTGATCATTGGTATAAAATCAATATTAATTGTGTCAAAATTATTTGTGATGATCTCGCAGATTCATGAACTAAGGCCTTAGCAAGATATAGGGTTTGAAGCACATCAAGGGGGATGAAATGGAAACTCATAAATTCTGAGTCATAAATGAGGAAACCCAACCTGGGGACTAGAGATCTTATAACCAAGTTCAAAGGGAAGAACGAATCATATGATGACTTGTTGTGAAATGCACTATTGTTAATTTAATTCAATCCCTATGATGTAAGTGCATTTATCCTATAATGATTTGTGGAGGTTGAATCTTTGAGCTCTTAATGAAATTCTTTATCTCGTATGAGTGGGGTGTCAAATTATAGGAGCACTCTTGGCAGATTTCACCTATGTGAGTGTGAAAGTAGGCCGCTTTCTATGAGAATGAGCTTTATCTAAAAAAGCACTTATGAAAAACTGGGATAGCACAAGGCTGTAATGTGCTGGCTAAAAAAGTTTATGTCATTACCTTGATTTTTGTGTGTAAGCAGTGATACTTTATTTTCCTTTAGCAGTCATAGTTCAAGTCTGACACCACTACTGACTCTGGAGTAAAAATCATTGTTTTACTAAGTGAAGGTTCAATGCAGAGCACACCTTCATTACTAAATTGTGAAGTACTCTCCTATTTTAATATTAAAATGAGTGGGGAAATTTTGGTATATATGCATTGTATTATTAAATTAAAATACAAAGTTCATATGTTAGTGGTGTAAGTTGACAAGAATGTGGTCATTATTTTGGAGTAATAACCACTATTGCCATGATCTACCACTAATTCCACCCATTATTCTACCTCTTTATTCTTGTAACTTATGTAACCTTTGGGCTATATTCATTTAGCCAATTTACTACTCCCTCCGTCCCATTTTATGTGAGATAGTTTGACTCGGCACGGAGTTTAAGAAAGAAAGGAAGACTTTTAAAACTTGTGGTCCAAAATGAATGATAAAAAATTATGTGGCTGTAAATCATTTCATTAAAGGTAAACTAAACATTTTATTGTTAAATTGTTACTTAATATAGAAATATGTCATTCTTTTGGGGACTGACTAAAAAAGAAAGTAACTCACATAAATTGGACTGACTAAAAAAGAAAGTAACTCACATAAATTGGGACAGAGGGAGTACCAATTATCTTCCTATTCATTGCAATGAAGAATTCATCACCTATAAATAGTGATGGTCTTATTTTGGTTTTTCGAACAGGAAATATATAAGAGAAAGAGTATATGAAAAGACGAGAAGTGGTATATAGTGTATATATTGAGTTAGTGTAGTGAAAGAGAGAGTTGAGACAAAGAATAATATTCTAAGTCTTCAACTAATTCACTATACAAAAGAGAGTATTTATATGTTGAAGGAAAGTGTTCTTTTTGTGGATCTTTGGACTCTTCAACTAAATCCGGAGTTGTTTGAATTGTACGACATTGTTGGACTGTTGTATCCTGGAGGTGACAAGTCAAGAGTGATATTGTTGAATCGGTATTATTAAGCTGCAGTGGGCTCGAATCTCCTTCAAAAGAGCGAGATATTTGCGTCTCAGCCTAAAAATTTATTTATTCATTTTTTCCATTTTATTTAAACTGTAATTTATCATATTTGTGATATATTACACCTACGGTTATCATAGACATGACTCTCACTATCTTGATGGCAAATCGTCCCACAACTTAATCAAGGTATATTAATCAAATAATTTGATAATAAATATGATAAAATTAATTTCACGTGTCGTATATTTATATATAATAACGTCTACAAAATATGTTCAAATCGTCATATCTGAAATTGAATTTATGTAAAAGAAAACGTTGTTACGCCTAATGACGGTCTTAGCCCCGGCCCTAACAAGTCGCATAGCCTATTCGGTATTCCAAGAATTGAGGAGGAACTTGTGGATGGTTAAAGACACATAATTGACTTGTTGGAAAAAACATGACTTTTAATATATTTTCTTCCATATTTCTATTAGAGAGCACACACAAAATTTAAATATCTCTCCCTTTTCAAGAATTTATTGATAAAATTTATCATGTTGCCAATCTTCTGAAAAACATTGGGATTAGAGACTTCTCATTGGCATCTCTCTCCTTCTCCTTTTTTATTCTTTATTTAGTTAACACCAATAAAGGTTAGTCGTTTCTTATCATATGTTTATATTTGAAGAGTGTTTTTACATAAATTTTCAAATGCAATATAGTTTTACATATCAAACGAAAAGAAGGATCAATTGCATTTCCTATGAAGCTGATTTCTAAAATTCAAGTAAAAATAATTAAATATCCTTGGATCATATTATATTGGTTTTTTAAAAAAAAATTGTTTGCACCATTGTTATATCAAAATTTATTTGTTGGATATTGTTATTGTCATTATTTTTAATTTATATGACATGACGTAATTTTTGGTTTGAAGGCATGAACCGAGTTTGTTCGCCTTATTTTGATCCAGATTTTGATAGCCTAGCTGAGAGGATAAATGGCCCAAAGTAAGTCATCAAAATTGGCTTCTCAAAATAAATTAAATAGGTTTAACTTATTTTGCCTTGTTTGTAGATGTCGAGTTACTATTGACAATGAGAGTCTAGAGAATTGTACAGTAGTGAAGGTAACACAATCTTTATATTACAACTATGAATTGTTAATCTAGAATAATAGTAATATTTTAGTTGTGATAAACGTATCCATTCGTGTTATATGCAGATTGATAGTGTAAATAAACAAGGTCTCCTGCTGGAAGTAGTGCAAGTGCTAACAGATATGAATCTCATTATATTGAAAGGCTATATATCTTCAGATGCTGGATGGTTCATGGATGGTAATCCACATATATAATATTTATATCATTCCTATTATTATTAATACTCCCCGTGTCAACATAAATTGGGATAGAGGAAGTAATAATTATCCCAATTAATCATACATAGAATCTAATATATGTTCCTTTTAAATGCTTGTTTAAACAGTGTTCCATGTCAAAGATGAGCTCGGTCACAAAGTTACCAATCAAAGAGTTGTCAACTATATTCAAAAGGTAACAATCAGCATATAACTAGCTTAGTATAGCAAACTTTGTTTCAATTTGTTTGTCTTTAGTCAATCGATATAAAAGACTAGAAAATTCAAAAATCTTATTAATTCCCTCCTACTGATCTTATATATATGCTATGTGAGTGATGGAAAGAAATAAAACATGCAGGCGATTGGGGCAAATAGGGAGGGAATAGAGAAATCAAAGACAGGAAGTAGAAATTTTTTGAAATGTGATGAACCTAGAGCAATTGAAATGACTGGAAGAGACAGGCCAGGACTATTTTCAGAGATATCAGCTGCCCTAGCTGATCTCCATTGCAACGTTGTGGAAGCACATGCATGGAGCCATAATGCACGTTTAGCTTGCGTTGTTTACATATCAGAAGAGTCTACTGATAAAACTATTGACCACAATCGCTTGGCAGCAATCGAAGATCACCTCACCACAGTGCTCCGAGCAACAACTTCTCCTCGGAGCACAAATGAAGAAAATGTGAAACAACAAGAAGTGAAAACCGCTTATGGACTTAACCCTGAAGGAGATCAAGGCACGGTGACTGATGTTGAACGTAGACTACATCAGCTTATGCTATCAGTTCGTGATTTTGAAAGCCCTATAAGAATGGAGTCTCCAAGATTAATTGAGAGTAAGGAAGACAAAATGTTGAGTGCGAGTATTGAGAATTGTCACGAAAAGGGATATTCAATCGTCTCTATTCAGTGCAAGGATCGTAAGAGGCTCATGTTTGATACTGTTTGCACTCTTACAGATATGCAATATGTAATCTTTCATGCTTCTGTTGATTCCCGTGGTGGTTATGCATTTCAGGTCAAAAGTTATTTGGATTGAAAAAAGTTGGTCAATCCATTCAAAAAAAAAAAAAAATTAGTAAAAGCTGTTTGTTTTTTCATGTGACTGCAGGAATATTTCATCAGGCATGTTGATGGATATGCAATGAGCACAGAGAGTGAGAAAGAAAGAGTAATAAAGTGCTTGGAAGCTGCTATAGAACGAAGAGTTTGCGAGGTCTAGTTGTTTTCTTCAATATATATACGTAGAAATTGGCTGTTTTTACCGTAAAATTAATTCTAATCTCATATATATATACTTTTATTCAACAGGGAATCCGCTTAGAACTATGTGCAAATAATAGAATAGGATTGCTGTCAGATATTACTCGGGTTCTTAGAGAGAATGGTCTAGCTGTTGTTAGAGCAGATATAGCAACTGAAGGAGGGAGAGCAAGAAATATATTCTACTTAAGAGACATTTCAGGTAATCATATTATTGACATGAAATTTGTCAAATCAATGAAGACTGAGATGGGAGAAATTGATGTTGCTGTCAATAATGAGACAACCACTACTACAACAACAACCAACACAAACAACTCCATGACACGTCCAAGCTCTTTTCGCTCTCTTGGAGATTTAATGAAATCTCAGTTCGAAAAACTCTCCCACAACTTCGTTGCCATCTAGTCTATCGTGGCCGATTTAATTAGCAATTAGATCATGTAAATTCCTAGCAATTAGATCATGTTTTTTCTTCATATACCCTCAAAAGTAGACATTATTGTACATATGTAAAACTTGTAAATTTTCTACTCTTTGCACATTTCAATTTCACATCCCCAAGGATATTATCTCTGAATAAAACCTGGAACTTTTCTTATTTTAGTCACTTTCTAAACCTAAAAAGACAAGTGAACGGTAGGATTTTTTTTATCTCTAGATTAAGCATTTCACCGTGTTTGACCCCTCAAAATGATGCCTTACTTGGGTCGACCAATTAACGAAACGCAACTATGACTCTACACTACCCAAGGCCCCTTATGGTTGGGTCCACCGCACACCCAAGTATATGTGTGAAAATAATAAAATGATACTTCCGACCTACGACGAGGGGAGTTACTCGGTTGATAAGCATCTCTCACTTCCAATCCGAAGGTTGTGAGTTCGAGTCAGAAAAGGATGGGAGCTACTCGTATGGAGGGGTTTTAAAAAACTAAGATATATCGACTTACTTTCTCTTTTAGTTTGTTTTAAAAAGAATGATTTCTTTCTTGTTTTGGCAATACTTGAATTTCAGCTCATCATACAACATGTTTAAGACCACAAAAGTAAACGACACTTTTGTACATTTGATATAACTTTAATTTAGGATTACAAGTATGAAAAATCTTCTTTATTTTTATAAATTTTGTGTCAAGTCAAACTAAATCATTTTTTTTTTAAACAGAGCGAGTAAATAAAGTATCATTCCCAAAAGATCTTGTGGTTAACTATTTCTTAAATTAAACTATAACGACTTATCAATTCAAGCGATTCCATAAAGTGAATATAATAAGTTAAACAACTATGATACTCAAAAGATGCAAGTAAAGAAGACGGGAAGAATTCAATGGGATGCGAGGTCCTATTGTTATTAAAATTAAACACTTAAAATTCGGACTAGATTTCAACGGTTAAATTTAGTGTGATTCTTTCTGAGCTATACAATAATCACATGTGTGTATATATTAAAGTTGGTATCTCACCACGTATCAAGTATACAAAATGATCGAAACTTTAATTATTAATATATAGTGATGTTTTTTCACAAATCATAAATATCGTATTAAAATAATAAGGATTCAAAAGATTTACTAAAACAAGGTTTTTTTTTTAGTATTTTAGAAAGAATAAGCCATAACTATTCAAGCATCTCAAAGTCTATCTAGAAGATGATAATTTTTTTTTTAAAAAAAAATAACAAAGTTGAAAATATTGGTCAAGATATGTCCCACTTAAGGATTGTATTGCCACATATGGGTCATTCATTGACCTGTATATTGCGTCCTAAAAATTATTGAATGTTGGGGAAATTTCATGTTTCTGAAATCGATTTACGTACGGACCATATATTGTTGTTTATAATCATATTTTGGAAGTATTGAAAGGTGGAAAATTGGGTTTAGACCGTATGTGTCACTTACGGGCCCGCACATGCCATATAGGGTTGTATATCAAGTGTAGATCTATAATTTTAGTTTTCAGAAGATGACATACGACCCCCTACAAACTGTACATTCCGCGATAACCATATATGTTGGTCGTAGGTAAAAAATGACAACAACTCTATAAATATGAGAATTTTTGGAATTTTCATTCTACTTTGTTTTTGACCGACTTTTAAGAGAGAAAACACCTAAGGGCTCCCCCAAATCATTTAAGGTGAGTTCAACTCAATTCCCATGATTATTACATCAAATTAACAAGGATTAAAGCTAGAATTGTCATTCTAATTATAGATTTCAAGAATCAAATTCAAAAACGATTCAAGGGAACTTTTTAGGAATCTTTGATAGTTAAATTCCTTGATTAGTTTCTACTATTAGAAAGATAATTTGTCCTCATGTAACCTATTGAAGGGCATCATAATAGTTGGGTTATTCTCGAAATTTGATAGAAGTTGAATTTCGCCTTAGAAGACTAGTCTTCCATAAAGGGTGAGAATTCATAAAAGTTGATTTTCAAGCTCCAATCTTTATTATCAGAATTGATTGTAGAGCTATCTTCTAGCATAGCGGGTCACATCTAGAGTATTTTTTGTGATATTTGAGGTAAGTCTTTTTTTATAATTTTTTTTTACTTATAACTACAAGATCTGAATAGGGCTTTATGTGTGTAAGAGATACGCTCGCATTGACTCTTCATATTAAGATTTAGTATCATATAAAAATATGTAAATGAACATATTTGATCCTATGAGCGACATTGTTGAACTTGATTTTTATATTGGTGATGTTTAAGGTGTTGAAGAATGAGTCAATGAATTGAAAAATAATTTACTTAATTTAAACACAGTATCTCAATTTAATAATAATTTTTGAATTACCTCTAGTATTAGATGACAAATTTGAATGAATTCAAGTATTATGTCATGATTTATGAATTTGAATTTTAGGGCATGATTGTAATTATTTATTCTCGGAGCCTATATGGACATCATTTCTATTAGGGAGAATGAATAGTCATTACAGATCCTAATGTGTTGCGTTTTAGAAGTTTTGTCAGTCCAGAAGATAGGTTATTATGAGTCAAAGACTTTGACATATCACTTTCGAGCAATTAAATCCTATGTATGGCTTTCCTGGTTGCGTTACGCCCATGAGTTGACATGAAACTATATTGTGATTTTTTTGCCTTTGAGATTTGGCATGATAATAATGGGAATGATTTTATTTTTTTATTAAATAGTCTTACATGATTACTAAGCATAATGAACTCAAATTTGACTATTTCTTGATTGATGACTTTTTTGAAATTTTTTGAATTATTTTGTGATTGATTTTTGATATTATTATTATAACTCTTGGCATATCATTATTACTTTTTATGGTCTGTTATGAAATAGGGGGAAAATATCTCAATTGATCGAGATCTGTAGGAAGAACTTGCTATTTATACAAAATTTTGGTGAGCTCACATTTTTGCTCGTGGGGTTCCAGTGAATCCTTTACTGCTTTATTAAATTTTTGATTGTGTTTAGAATTAGTCTTATTCTTTCATAGAGGCTCCGTACATAAATATTGTGTTGTGTATACTAAATAAATTAATTTCTAGACATATTAGGTCACATTGCCTTGTTTAGTTAATAGATAGATTTTCACATTGTTTATATATTATATATATTATTATTTATTTTATTTAATAAATTTATGGCTTTAATTATGCATAATCGACTTATAAATAATAGGAGACCAATGTATGTATTATTATCTTTCTAAGGTGCTTCAGATGTTCTTTCATAACATTGGATATTGTTATGTCAAAGTCCAATTTGGGGTTTTACAAATTTGATATGAAAGGACTAGGTTTAGGAGTGTCCTAGAATTTGTTTGTGGAGTTTTTCTCATGCATCCTGGTAGCTTATGTGCCTTGAAATTTCTCGTACTTCCCAGTTTCTAAGGAAGTGTAGCAATCATCTTTAATCCTTCCAAAGGTAGGGGTTATATTATGCCTATTCATTACAGTCCACTTGAGATTTCAATTATAGAGATAAATAAAAAATAATATTTAGATACACACACAAAAAAAAAAAAAAACTTTTTCACTTTATTGATAATTTTATATTTATAGGAAATGTTTGTTGGATGAAAGATAGAAATAATCCATTGTTGGAAAATGAACAAAAAAAGGGCAGAATTCGTTGTTAAGAATTGACTAGTCACTGACTTATACAAAAAGGAGAAATATTTCGTCATTGGATAATGAATTGGCTATAAGAAACATAAGTGTACTTAAGAGAAATAAAAAGAATGGGATGGTATTAACCTATTACGTGAAAAGATTTTCTTTTGTCAATGTGAAGCTACACTTTACGATGATTGGTGTTTCTTATTTCTTTGTGGCAAATGGGTTTGTTAAGTTGGTAATTTACCAACTTATTCAATACACCAACAAGTTAGGGGTTGCACCAATCAAAGTGTATGCCATTGCGCGATATCCCAAAACATGTGTAAGACAACTTTTCATTCCATTTTCTTGTGCCTTGAACCATCTTTATGAGGATCTTTTTTGATATTTCTGTTGGCAGCTTCCACAACTCTATTGGCTTTTGATCGGTATTAAGTAGAACTGTGATGTACAGTTTTGAATTTCTCACATACCTCGTTCATCAAAATTCTATTCAGATTTGTAGCACTGCCCTGATGATAGTTTTTGGAATATCAAAATGACAAATGATGTTAGAATGGACAAAACTTACCATCTCTTTCTTAGTGACTGCTTTGAAGGTGATTGCCTCCACCCATTTGGTGAAGTAATCAATTGCGACAGAAATGAACCGATGTCTATTTGATGCTTTTGGTTCAATTAGTCTGATGACATCCATTCCTCAAGTAACAAACGTCAAAGAAGCAACCACGAGGTGTAGCTCTTAAGGAGGTGAATGAATTAAGTCAGCATGAATCTAGCATTGATGACATTTTTTCACAAAGCAAATGCAATCCCTTTTCAGGGTAAGTCAGTAATACCCTACTCGAAGTATATTTTATGCAAGGATATGTCTATTCATATGCGTTCTACATACTGCACCATGTATGTCACGACCCAATATATACCATAGGCGTAACATGACTATAGAACTCTGAAAGGTCCTACACAAGCCACTTACCGTACATCATACAATATAATAGAAATAAAGAGAGTTCAAAAGAGCATTCTCATATCATAAAAGAGTTTGAAAAGGCAGAAGTCTAACGTAGTCTTAACAATCCATCTAATACATCAAAAGAAGTGGTTGGAATGTAACCCATGCACCACATATAATGTCTGAAAACTGAAATAAAAGAAAAGCTATAAAAGTGTCTTGGTCCTCGAAACATGAGGACTCACCAATCGTTGAATCGACAAGGGAGATCAACTAGCCACAAGTATGCGAGGTAGGAGCGTTGGATCCTATATTAGTGAAATAATGTAGGCGCAAGTATGCATTAGTACATGGAATGTACTAAATATGATATCAATTAATAAATTATATGAAATCATGCTAAAAGGATTTTACATGACATGCAAATGACCAAGCTAAGACATAAGATAAGATATTAGAAAGCACAAGTTATAATCATGGTCAATGTAAGATCAACATATTAAAACAATTTGTGATTTACTAGAAAGTAACCTAGTTCATTGTTATGATATGTTTACCATTAACCGACATAGATCATGTGAGTTAAAACATGGAATCCGATGTCTATCCCATACGAAAAAGAGATTTCCTACTTTCCAAGGTAAAGACCATAAACTTCTAGATTATGTGGATCAACTAGCTAAGACATCCTATGGGGACAAGTAGTTAGGAACAAAAAGATTTCTACTAGAGACATGGCCTCTACTAACGGGATAGATTTCATCTCAATATCCTCTCGGTGCTAAGTAAAATCCCATGGAATAGTCATTAATTATATTCATTTCATCATCCATGGAAACACACAATTAATCTACCAATCCAAGCTAAAGTCATTTGGAATAGCTCTTTAAATCTTGAATTGACTTAGGTGATAAAATATTTCAACCTTATGAATACTTATGCGAGAAAACCTTTCACAATTTCATTGATCCTCAAGTCATATGCATTAATTTCATAAAAACATGCATATCTTTGTAGATTCATATTTCATAGATCATAAGCTTCATCATGTATTCATTGTCAAAAATCATTGATTATTCATGGGTTCATACGAATTTAGCTCAAAATTATGTAAATACTGATGAGTTGTGGATTTCCACTCATTTGAGGCTCTTTTCTTAGTTATTTTGTCTTACTTTGGTTTACAATTGGTGCTTCTAATGTGGTTTTCTTCATATTTGCCGGAAAATTAAATGGAGAATAGATTTAGAAGATCTTTGAAGAAACAAAGTAGAATTGGAGCAAAAAGAGGTCAAATTGGAAGAAAGTAGAACTGGCAGGAAATTACTCTTCACGACTGCGTGATGAAGAGGTCACAATCACGTTGAACACATAATTGAATCTCGCGATCGCGTGGCCCAGCGACACTGCTCATCGCGATCGCGTGAGACAGATGTCGCGACCGCGAAGGGTAGACTGCATGGCGCCTGAACAAATTGAGAATTTCACCAAATCTATTCCCAAAACCCTTTTTACACTCATGGTCAGTCATTGTTCAATTATGAAAGATTTCATATAAAAAAATAGAGAAATCTTCATAGCTTAACTTAATTATTGAAGACTGAATTGTAGATTTCAATTTGGGGTTGAGATATTGAAGGCGAGTTGCCTCACATTTTAGTTGTGGATTTGAAGATTGTATTCTATTTTATTAATATATTTTACTCTTTCTTCATTTTCTTTTTCTTAATTGCTAGAAATGTGGGTGTGATGATTTGTATGAAATTGAGGCTTTTGTGTTAAAAATGGACAAAGCTATTTGGGTGTTTAATTAATTGCTCTATTGCTTTTGTAGTTCCTTGTATCGATGATTGATTTCATGAAATAGGTTCAATCTAGTTTTCATGTTTGAATTTATGGGTTGAGAGTGCACGCTCATTCCTAGCTTCTGATCTCTGATTGATGCTCAAAAGAGATTGATTGGTGTGGAGAATTAGATTGATAATCATTTTTTAGTTTAAATCTTGAATTTGAGATCGAAAGATAAATGTTTAGGGTTTCTTTGTTGGGTGCAAGTTCCTTTAAAGAGTGGTCTAAGTTAAAGTAGTGGGTTGTTTCATATTTGTGTGATTGAGACCGAAAGGATATATCACAATAAAACAGTAACACCTCAGAAAAACCAGACTTAGAAATGCAGCAGAAAAATCATCAGAACTAGTGAACCACGGTAGGGTTCACGGACCGTGAAAGGGACCACGGTCCGTCAACCTGCCCGTGGATTCACACGTAGCCCAGAAATGGTGGACCACGGGGTCCTTCATGGGCTGTGGACCACCATACGGGCCATACTGGTGCTCGTGGGAACGAGGCATAACCTCTCCAAGCTCAGTCATCAGACCATGGGGCCCTCCACGGGCTGTGGTCTTGATGACGGGCCGTGGGAGGGTCCGTGGAACCTGAGCAACCAGACCCCACCCCAAGTGAAAAACCACGTTGACCTTCACGGTTCGTGTTCCTTCACACGGGCCGTGGTAGGGCTCGTGGTTGGACCACCCAGAAAACCAGTAGCCACTGGACCAAGGACCACGACCAGCTTGACGGTCCGTGGTCCCTTTGACGGTCCGTCAGAGGGCCCGTGGTCGGCTGCGTCAGATTTTAAGTCTGGGGTCGTTTGGTCTTTTCCCTATGCGTTGGACACCTAAACTACGTTGTTTATCCCCTAAACTACGTAGTTTTTGTTAGTTTTAGCTTAGTAACTTAATTAGAACCTACCCTAGTCAATTCATTCTCCAAAATTCTTCGATCTTAGAGCAAAATAGAGAGAAAAATCAAGCAGACCTTCAAGAAAACGCAGCAGGTTTCCTCTAGTTCCAGCCCCGAAATCAAAAGATTTCTCTGTGGAATTTGTCACCAAGTATGTGGGATTTCACTAGTGGGTTCCTTTCACCCATTGGGTCCCTAGATTTCAGTAAGAATCTTGATTCCCTAACTATTGCTTAGACCTAGGGTTTCTAGAACTTCAGATAATTGTTGTGATTTAACTGTTAGAATACTCCAAATCAGATTATCATGACTTCATAACATTGTTGCTTAGTTTCTTACATGAAATTCAGAACCCTAGATGTGTTGATTCGTTTATTTCATGAATTACACTTACTAGGCCCGTTTGTACAGTTATACATGGATCAGTTTCAAATGTTTCATTATCAGTACTAAATGTTGCATTTTCAATTAGCATGTCAGAACAGTGAGCTATCCATGATGTTTCAGTTATGTTGTATTGTACATATGTTCAGTTGGGAGTAGGGTTAGCACCGAGTTGGACTAGGGTCAGTCACCCTCATAGTCCCAGAACTACGTGCCCCCATAGGTTTGTAAGTCCCCTTTGTGGGCATCATATTTAGTGATCACGCCAGTCATGCCTCTATACCGTTGGCAATGTATATTGGGTCCTCTCGATGGGGCGTATGATACGCTCAAATTACACCTCCCTAAAGATTTATAAGCGATCGTTATCAAGTAAAGAACCCAACTTGTAGGTTGGGGTCGATCCCACGAGGAAAATGGTTTAGACTTAACTTTAACTAACAATTATATCTATTTAGTCAAATTATTTCTGAAGGAATGTAAACAGGAGGGATGTTGTAATCAGTTAACAAATTATTATGCTTAAGTAACAAGATGACAAGATTTAACTTTGTTGTATCAATATGAGAAAGAAACTAGGGCATATGTGTTCCCCATAAGCTCTTAACGCGGTAATCCTAATAATAGTAATCCTTTCCCAGTGTTTTACATGCAAAGTTGGTAAGTTAGGTATCCCAAGTGATTGATCCTCTAAGTAGGGAATTTCACTTCGCACCTTGGTCCGCCTACGAGTGTTTGCTTTACTAAACCTCACCTTTTACCTCAGATTAGTCATCACATCAATGTATGGCTTAGTTTTCACCCTCACTCCAATTGATATTAGACTATTAGATAGCATCCATTAAATCTCTGTTGTTAATTATTTTCTCATTAACTACCTCATTGGTCCGACAAGTAGCAACGAGGCGAGTTCTAACGTTGCACACTATTAAAAAGACTTCTAAGCGAAAGAATTAACAATGCATGCATAAACACTATTCAAGAACTACTTAATTATTATTCATACTTTGTTAATTGCACATGGTTCCCACAACCCTAGTTGTGGATTTAGCTACTCATGCTTGAAAGAACACAATTCATAATTAGATTAAAAGAATTCATGAACTTACAGGTAGAATAGATGAAACCCAAATCTTGAATTGAAATTCAAAGTGAAAATTGTATCAAACGAATTTCAGAAATCAATTTGCCAAAGTTTGCAAGTTAATTCCCCAAAAAACAAAAACTAAGAGTTTACAATAATGTCTAACCCCCAAAAACGAGGTTTATAACTCCTATTTATAGAAAACAAGTCCTAAATAAAAAGGAAACAAAATACGGAAATAAGTTGTCTGGACGTGGCTTCTGTTGACGACACGACCTACGGACCGTGGGTCGACCTGCGGTCCGTAGGTCACCCTCCGTGGTTCAACACTTAGAAACTTTTCATCAGGTACTGGAACCTTTACTCCCAGATCATAAATGACGGACGTCCAGGACGGATCATGGGTCGACCTACGATCCGTCGTCTTGCTCTGTAGTTCCTCACTTGTCAGACTTCCCTAATATTCCACCTATGATGCCTCACCCACGGTCCGTGCACTGGTCTACGGTCCGTCCTGGAACTCCGTGGATTGAGTACTGGAACTCAACTTCCCAGACCAGGACTTACGACTGACCGCCCACGGCCCGTCGATTGACCTACGATCCGTGGGTTGCTCCGTTGGTGGGTACTTCTGCACTTTTCAGCTCCAAATCGTCATCAACCGCCTCCAAGCCTATTTCCTGCAAACATAATACATAAAACATTATTTCTATTACGATATAGCCCTAGACACACACAACTTCTAAGTGAAATGCATCAAAAATACCGTAAACTCATGGTATATCAACACCATCAACTTAAACTTGTTGTTTGTCCTCAAGCGACACACTAAACTCTAAACGACACTTATGTAGAAGAAGACATCCAAACTCAAGCAATCACATGGCTTTCTAACTCATTTCCATCACATTAGTGCAAATCTTTTCATCTAGACTCAACAAGCTAACTCATGCGGATTAAAAGATGACATAGATTGACCAATAGATACCACAACATACACTTTTCACAATCACCAAGGTACCAACTCTCCAACAATGTAACTAGTACCCTCACTTCAAAAGAAATCCCTTTTTTACACAATAGATATGAATTTTTAGTTCATTCAATGCTCACGCTCAGAAGTGACTTCAAGTACAGTTAGTGCTCAATACCATAGGCTTGCCCATATTTTCACTGCATAGACTCTCCAAACTAGTCACTAGGATCACTATAGGACTTTATTATCTTGTAACGTAGGCTCAGGGTCAGGTATGGTACATTTGGGTACTTTTTAGTGACTATTCTGCCCTCCTTGACATTACATTGGCTTTTTACCTATTTCCTCAACCAATCTTTGACATCTTATCATTTTATTTTCTTTCCCTTGACTCTCTTCAACGCAGATGTGACTTTTGACTTCATAGCTCATATTTTTCACTTTTTTTTTCTTTTACTTCATTTTTCTTTGTTTCTTGCAGAACTTTTGTCATTCATCTTTTTCTTCTTTTTGAATAAAGTCACATCTTTTTCTATCTTTTCTTTTCTTTTTCTCTCTTCAACACAAAATTCTTTTCATACCCTTTTTCTTTTGGTTTCCTTTTTCATAGCCACCCTCAACTTATGTATTTTGCATGAGTTGAGGTGCACAATATCTGATGTCGGATTAGGGCCAAGATCAAGGTAACTTTTTGAATTAGCCACCCTCAACTTAGGCTTTTGGCCTAAGTCTGCACATGTCCAAGGAGGGACCAGGGCCAAAATAATTATTTTAGGGAAGGTGAGTTAGGTGTATTGAAAGAAGTGGTCTACATCAGGCTCAAACATTTGGATCAAAGGGAACATTTATTTCATTTGGTTGGATCATTTTAGGCTTGAGTGGACTTATTTGAACAAGGGCCTATGATCATTTCCCAGCTTCTAGCCTAGATTATGTTAGCAGGACCAACGGGGCAAGTTCTATATTGGCACATACTGTTTGAACATTCAAACGTTTCTCACACACATTTGGCACATTGTTTCATCATCAAATTTTTAGATTACGCAGTTCAAGTTTTAGCTTAAGTCATGAGGTCAAATCGGTTCCTTATCATGTCATATTGAGATCCAACACATTCAACTCATCAAGCCTCTAGATTTAGCACATTTCAAAACATTTGGACGGGTAACAATTTCATGCTCTTTATGCCATCATGCTTTAATTCTTCTACTTACTCCTACACATACATTTCTAAACATACCGGTTCAACATAAAAGTAAACAGTCCTTTGGGGGAAAAGAACACAGGTAAGAAATGTCACGCCCCGAAACTACCCCCAGGATGCGGACACGGGACCTAGGATCACAAGTGACCCCAAGCTAACCCTGCTGGCATAACATAAGCATACTAAAAGATTACTGAATAAAATATACTATGCGGAAGCTTAAAACTATAATTCACTGAAAGATGGGGAAATACCCATACTACATCTGAATATATAAAGAAACTATGAGTTTTAATAAAAAACTAAAGTATCAAACTCAAATCTAAAGGTGAATCTAACTATGTCTGAAATAAAGCCTCTAACTGACTAGAAATGCTGGGACATGCCCCAGCTAAATCTAGCAAAAACTCAAACTAAGACTAAAAGTAAAGGAAACATGTCTGTCGTCCTCGGAGAATGAGGACTCACCACTGATACTGCTAAGCTGAAGATTGGGAACTGATCTATGCGTGATCTGGAAGCTGAGAACCTGAAAATACATCGCGAGAAGATGTAGCGCAGAGTATGCGTCAGTACTTGAAAGGTACTGAGCATGCATAATAGAGTAAAGCTGAACAATAATCATAACTGAACAAAGCAATAAGAGCAATGATATAATCTGAAATGAATGTAAATACTGAGATACACTGAATACTGAGCTAACTGAATGCAATGACCAAGTACATGATATACTGAGTCTGAATACTGAACTATAACTGATAACCAGGTCAATGCACTAGAATCTGACTGTACTGTGGGAGCTACTAATAACCGACATAAAACCACATGAGCTAAATGTGGAGTCCGATGTATACGCCCCATCGAGAGGACCCAATATACCCTGCCAGAGGTATAAAGGCATGACTGGCGTGATTACTAAAATGATCCCACAGAGGGGACTTACAACCTACGGGCCACGTAGTTCTGGGAATATGAGGGTACGCTAGAACCCTAGTTCACTCTGTATTAAGCTACTCCCAATTGATTATGAAATTAACGCATTATGACTGAATTCTGTAAAACATGGATAGCTCGATGTTCTGACATGCAAACTCTGAGAATGCAACAATTATATCTGATAATATGACATTCGTAAACTGAAGCATGTATATAACTGAAATAGCTGGCCTATCATGTGTAATTCATGAACTAAAGGAACTACATAGCTAGGGTTCTGAATTTCATTCAAGAGACTGAGCAACAACATGATAATCTGATTTGGATCATTCTAACAGCTAAAACCCAATAATTTTTAACATTCAAGAAATCCTAGGACTAGATAATATCAAGGGAATCAAGATTTTGACTGAATTCTAGGGATCTAATGGGTGAAAGAAACCCACTAGTGAAATCCCACATACCTGTTGATGAATTCCATGGAGAAATCTTTCAATTTCGGGGATGGAAGTGAAGAAAACTCGCTGCGTTCTTGGAAAAGGGTTTGGTCGACTCTTTCTCCCCTTTTGCTCTGAGTTTGCTAAATTTTGGAGAATGAATTGACTAGGGTAAGTTCTAATCAAGTTACTAGGCTTAAACTGACCAAAACTACGTAGTTTAGGGGTCCAACACATAGGGAAAAGAACAAAAGACCTCTGACTTAACTGCTGTCGGGGTCAACCGACGGACTGACCGACGGACCGTGGTTGGACCGACGGTCCGTGCTGTTCAACCATCGTTCGTTACTGGGAGTTGAATAATGATGGTCTGACCTACGGCCCTGGACCACGGACCGTGGTCTGACCTACCGTCCGTAGGTCCTGGCGTAGGCTGACCCTTAGCTGATTTTCTGGGACTGAAATCCGAGGCCCGACCTACGGCCCTGGACCACGGACCCTGGTCTGACCTACGGTCCGTAGGTCCTGGTGTAGGTCTGGACTTAGAATAATTTTTCTGGAATTTTCTAGGAGGGGCTCCAGGTGGTGAACCACGGACCACCAGGACGGACCTTGGGTCACCCTACGGTCCGTAGGTGGTGCCCGTCGGTGGCACCTGTAGCTTCTCAAATCTACAATCTAGTCTGTCTAGGATATGGGGTGTTACATTATCTCCCCCTTGGGAACATTCATCCTCGAATGAAGACTAAACTAGCTGAATATTGAGGGGAAGAGCTGCAAACCCTACCACTAATTTCTAAAAACTGATTTCTGACTGAACTGAGTTCCAAGGACATGCAAATACGCTGAAAATGCAAGTACAAACTGAAGGAACATGATACTAAGACTGAATCTGCACATGAATGACTGAAAAACTGAAGAGGAACTATTACCTCAAGCTGGAATGGAATCAAAAGGAAAGAGATAAGGATACTTGGCCTTCATGGCTGCTTTTGCTTCCCAAGTAGCTCCCTCTACAAACTGACTCCTCCACAAAACCTTAACAGAAGCAACTTCTTTGATTCTCAACCTTCTAACCTGACGATCAAGAATCTCAACTGGCACATCCTCATAAGTGAGACTATCTTTCACAGCCACACTCTCTGAAGGTACTATGGATGCTGGATCACCCACACATTTCTTCAACAACGAAACGTGAAAGACCGGATGTACTGCTGCTAGTCCTGCTGACAACTCTAACTCGTAAGCCACTTTACCAACCCTTTTCAAGACCTTGTAAGGGCTTACATATATAGGACTGAGCTTTCCTTTCTTGCCTAACCTCATCACCCCCTTCATAGGTGACACTTTCAGGAAAACCCAATCATCAACTTGGAACTCCAAGTGCATAGGACTTCTGGCGACTCTGGGCTGTCTTAAGTCTATCTCTAATGAGCTGCACTTTTTCCATAGCATCATGAACCAAATCTGGTCCTATCAAGGCTGCTTCACCTACTTCAAACCAACCAACTGGAGATCTACATCTACGCCCATACAATGCTTCATAAGGGGCCATCTGAATGCTGGAATTGTAGCTATTACTGTAGGCGAACTCTATAAGAGGAAGGTGATCATCCCAACTACCCTTGAAGTCGATCACACAAGCTCTCAACATGTTCTCTAAGGTCTGAATGGTACGCTCTACCTGACCATCCGTTTGTGGATGAAACACTGTGCTAAGATTAACCTAAGTACCAAGACCTTTCTGAAATGACTTCCAGAAATGAGATGTAAACTGAGGACCTCTATCTCAGATGATAGACAAAGGAAACCCATGCAGCCTGACTATCTCATTAATGTAAAGCTTGGCGTAGTCCTCCACTGAGCCACAAAACCTACTATATCCCTCTTCATGCCATTCAACCAAAAGACTTCCCACAGATCACGGTACATCTTAGTGGCGCCTGGATGAATAGAATACCTAGAGTTATTGGCTTCTGCAAGAATCTGCTGTCTCAACTCACCCACCTTAGTAACACATAATCGACCCTGATAGCGAAGCACACCATCTCCCCCTTGGGAGAATACCTCAACTCTCTGCTGGTGGACTGCACCCTTTAGTTGAAGCAATATCAGAGCACTGTCTTGCTTTTCCTTAACCTCCGCTACCAACGAAGATTCTGACCCATTCTGAACTGTTACACCATCATCTGATATGCTCATAAGGCGAACTCCCAAGCGAGCAAGCCTGTGAACATCCCTTGCTAGTTCTTTTCTTTCTTCCTCAACATATGCTACACTATCCATAGATAGTATGCTAAGGGAATCTGCTACTAAATTGGCCTTACAAGGATGGTAAAGCACATTCATGTCATAATCCTTGAGGAACTCAAGCCATCTCCTCTGGCGAAGATTCAATTCTTTCTGGGTGAACACATACTGAAGGCTTTTATGGTCTGTGAATACATCTACGTGAACACCACACAAGTAATGTCTCCAAATCTTAAGTGCAAACACCACTGCTGCAAGCTCGAGGTCATGAGTCGGATAATTCTTCTCATGCACCTTAAGTTGTCTAGAAGCATAAGCTATAACCTTACCTCACTGCATCAACACACAACCTAGGCCGACTCTGGACGCATCACAATAGATAACATAACCATCTGAACCCTCTGGTAGAGTCAAAATCAGAGCTGTAGTCAACCTAGTTTTCAGTTCTGTGAAGCTTTTCTCACAATCATCTGACCACTGAAACTTAACCTTTTTCTGAGTCAATTTAGGCAATGGAGAGGCTATGGATGAAAATCCTTCCATGAACCTTCTATAATAACCTGCTAGACCCAAGAAACTTCTGATATCTGTAGGAGAGGTAGGTCTCGGCTATTGTTTAACCGCTTCTATTTTCTGAGAATCCACTCGGATCCCTTCGCTAGATACTATATGCCCGAGGAAAGCAACTGATTGTAACCAAAACTCACATTTGCTAAAGTTAGCAAACAACTGGCGATCTTTGAGAGTTTGCAGAACAACTCTCAAATGAGTCGCATGTTCGTGCTCATTCCTAGAGTAAATGAGGATATCATCAATAAAGACAATAACGAACAAGTCCAAATACTGCTTGAACACTCTGTTCATAAAATCCATGAAAGCTACAGGAGCATTGGTTAGTCCAAATGACATAACTACAAATTCATAATGACCATACCGAGTTCTGAAGGATATTTTCGAAATATCACTATCTCTGACAATGAGCTGATGATAACCGAATCTGAGGTCTATCTTCAAAAAAATGATTAGCACCCTGAAGTTGGTCAAAAAAGTCATCAATCCTGGGGATGGGATACTTATTCTTGATTGTGACTTTGTTCAACTGTCGATAGTCAATGCACATCCTGAGAGAACCATCTTTATTTTTCACAAACAACACTGGGCACCCCATGGCGAAATACTAGGTCTGATGAAGCCCTTATCTAGAAGGTCTTTCAACTACTCTTTCAATTCCTTAAGCTCAGTTGGAGCCATTCTGTAAGGAGGAATATAAATAGGCTGGGTATTTGGAAGGAGATCAATTCCAAATTTGATTTCCCTTTCGGGAGGAACTCTGGGAAGATCTTCTGGAAACACTTCTGGGAGCTCATTAACTACTGGAACTGACTCAAGTATTGGGGTTTTAGAGCTTGAATCCTTAACCCAAACTAGATGATAGAGATAACCCTTAGAGATCATCTTTCTGGCCTTAAGGTAAGAAATGAATCGACCCATAGGCGCTAAGCTACTGCCCTTCCATTCTAAGATTGATTCATCTGGAAACTGAAAACGAAGAATCCTAGTTCTACAATCGACTGAGGCATAACATGAATGTAACCAATCCATGCCTATAATGATATCGAAGTCTACCATTTCTAACTCTACAAGATCTACTGAGGTGACTTTCTGAGAGATTGTGACAGGGAAATTTTTGTATACCCGTCTAGCTATAACTGGGTCACCAACTGGAGTAGAAACTTAGAAGGGTTCTGAGAGAGTTTCTCGACTAAACTCGAATTTGACTACTATATAAGGAGTTACAAAGGAAAGAGTAGCCCCTGGATCTAACAAAGCATAAACATATAAGTTAAAAACTCGTAACGTAACAGTGACCACATTAGGAGAATCTTCCTTATCCTGGTGAGCCTGAAGAGCAGACAACCTGTTTTGGCGTTGGCGCTGACTGCTACCTGTACCAGATGAGTTACCCTGCTGAGTCGGGCGACCTGCTGATGCTGCTGAAGTTGTGGACTGATCTCTACCATTATTACCTCCTTGACCCTGCTTAGAAGAAGGACAATCTCTCAACCTATGCCCAGTCTGACCACACCCAAAACAACCTTCCTTTCGTGCAAGACACTCGCCCGGATGGTTCTTACCACACTTAGGACAAATTGGGTAGGTTCTGGTACCTGAAACACTCCCCTGAGACTTAGAGCCTGATGCCCTACCTTTTTGATCCCGTTGGAACCTGGAGGATGGAACACTAGCTGATGAAGGTGCCGGAGTTGAAGATTTCTGCTAAAACTGAGAGCGATTTCCACCACCCGATTTCTGTTGAGAGTACTCATAGTTACCTGTTCTAGCTTTCTTGTTGTCCTTAGCTATTTCCTTAAGCTTATCTCCCTCAACCTGCTGAGCATGAGTCATAAGCCTAGAGATGTTCATATTTTCCAGCAACATAGCATTTCTGCACTCTATTTTCACTAACTCTGACACTCCATACAAAAACTTGTTCATTTGAGCCCTGAAATCGGCAACCATGTGAGGAGCATACCTGGAGAGTTCGGTGAAATTGAGTCCATACTCTTGGACTGTCATGTTACCTTGTCTCAAATTCATGAACTCCTGAGCTCTTGCCTCTCTCAACTCTTTTGGGAAGAACCTGTCTAGAAAAGTCTCACTAAAGCATTCCCAAGTGATAGGAGCTGCATCTATACCCCTGTTCTATTTCCATTGAGTATACCAAGTATGAGCTACATCCTTAAGCTGATAGGATGCCAACTCTACCCTATCATTACCTGTCACTTACATCACTCCAAAGATCTTCTTGACCTCATCTATGAAGTTTTGGGGATCCTCACCAATCTGTGATCCTAAGAAATCAGGCGGATTTATCCTAATAAAATCAAGAACTCTAGCTGCAGCTGACCCAACATTAGCATTTGCAGGAGCTGGAACCTGCTGATTATTCTGGTTAGTCACACTTTGAACCAAAAGTTGGATAGCATTCCGAAACTCTGCATTTGAAACTTCCTGATCTGGGATTGGAGGAGTTGCGTTAGCATTCCTTGCGTTAGCTCTACGAGGAAGCATGATCTAGAATGTATAACGATGAGTTAGAGAGAGATCATACCAACGCATGATCAGAATATCAAGAAAGTGAGGCTTTCCCAAAACACTTCGTAGCTTCCCCCTCATTAGATGTGGTGCACTTTAATCCCATGAAAAGGACTCTACTTAGTGCGGCTTTTCAGACATCCTATGACACTTAAACCTAATTCTCTAATACCAAGTTTGTCACGCCCCAAAACTACCCTAGGACACGGACACAGGACCTAGGATCACGAGTGACCCCAAGCTAACCCTGCTAGCATAACATAAGCATACTAAAAGTTTACTGAATAAAATATACTATGCGGAAGCTTAAAACCATAATTAACTAAAAGATGGGGAAATATCCATACTACATCTGAATATATAAAGAAACTATGAGTTTTAATAAACAATTGAAGTACCAAACTCAAATCTAAAGCTGAATCTAACTATGTCTGAAATAAAGCCTCTAACTGACTAGAAATGCTGGGGGGATACACCAACTAAATCTAGCAAAAACTGAAACTAAGACTAAAATCAAAGGAAACATGTCTGTCATCCTCGGAGAATGAGGACTCACCACTGATACTGATGAGCTGAAGATCGGGAACCGATCTATGCGTGATCTGGAAGCTGAGAACCGTAACCTACATAACGAGAAGATGTAGATCAGAGTATGCATCAGTACTTGAAAGGTACTGAACATGCATGATAGAGTAAAGCTGAACAATAATCATAACTGAAGAAAGCAATAAGAGCAATGATATAATCTGAAATGAATGTAAATACTGAGATATACTGAATCCTGAGCTAACTGAATGCAATGACTAAGTACATGATATGCTGAGTCTGAATACTGAACTGTAACTGATAACCTGGTCAATGACCTAGAATCTGATTGTACTGTGGGAGCTACTAATAAACGACATAAAACCACATGAGCTAAATGTGGAGTCCGATGTATACGCCCCATCGAGAGGACCCAATATACCCTGCCGGAGATATAAAGGCATGACTGGCGTGATCACTAAAATGATCCCCACAGAAGGGACTTACAACCTACGGGGCACGTAGTTCTGGGACTATGAGGGTATGCTGGAACCCTAGTCCACTCTCTATTAAGCTACTCCCAATTGATTATGAAATTAACACATTATGACTGAATTCTGTAAAACATGGATCGCTCAATGTTCTGACATGCAAACTCTAAGAATGCAATAATTATATCTGATAATATGACATTCGTAAACTGAAGCATGTATATAACTGAAATAGCTGGCCTAACATGTATAATTCATGAACTAAAGGAACTACATAGCTAGGGTTCTGAATTTCATGCAAGAAACTGAGCAACAACATGATAATATGATTTGGATCATTCTAACAGCTAAAACCCAACAATTTCTAACATTCAAGAAACTCTAGGTCTAGGTAATATAAAGGGAATCAAGATTTTAACTGAATTCTAGGGACCTAATGGGCGAAAGAAACCCACTAGTGAAATTCCACATACCTGGTGATGAATTCCACGGAGAAATCTTTTGATTTCGGGGCTGGAACTGAAGAAAACTCACTGCGTTCTTGGAAAAGGGTTTGGTCGACTCTTTCTCCGCTTTTGCTCTGAGTTTGCTAAATTTTTGAGAATGAATTTACTAGGGTAAGTTCTAATTATGTTACTAGGCTTAAACTGACAAAAACTATGTAGTTTAGGGGGATAAACGACGTAGTTTAGGGGTCCAACGCATAAGGAAAAGAGCAATAGACACATGACTTAAATATTGTCGGGGTCAACCGATGGACTGACTGACGGACCGTGGATGGACCGACGGTCCGTGCTGGTGAACCGTAATTCGTTAGTGGGAGTTGAATAATGAGGGTCTGACCTAGGCCCTGGACCACGGACCGTGGTCTGACGTACGGTCCGTAGGTCCTGGCGAAGGCTGACCCTTAGCTGATTTTCTGGGGGTTTCTGGGAATGAAATCTGGGGCCCGAACTACGGCCCTGGACCTCGGACCGTGGTGTAGGTCTAGACTTAGAATAAATTTTCTGGGCTTTTCTGGGAGGGGCTCCAGGTGGTGAACCACGGACCACCAGGACAGACCGTGGGTCACTCTACGGTCCGTAGGTGGTGCTCTTCAGTGGCACCTGTAGCTTCTTAAATCTGCAATCTGGTCTGTCTAGGATACAGGGTGTTACAAGAAAACCCCAAAGGAGGATTATGAGTTGGGTTACTCAGACTTCACCCTATCACTCACAGTCCACTTACCTCACCCCCAACAAAATAAAGATCAATTGCCCTCAATGCACAAAAATCGAAAGTAAAACATAGGGTGAAGAAAACCTGTGGCGCAATTGCGCCGAAGACCTCTCAAGAAGCGGGTGGGTCCGGTTTCCCGGAGTCTGCTGGATCAACTCTAGGGACGCCATCAGTGGCGCCCTCATAAACCAAAGTAGCACCCTCAGTAGTGCTCAAACTGCCAGATGGGCCAACACCCACCTCACAGACTCGCTGTTGTCTCCTCTCATCATCAAGTAACGACTCCCTCGTTGCCACCTCCAACTGCTGGTGCTCCTTCTTCTTCAATCTTTGATCCTCATCAGCATTAGAAGTACGGTCTAAGCGGTGGCGCTTCACAGCAGCACGGGAAGATTCTGGTGGTGGCATAGCATCGCCGAATAGGGCAGTCATCACCACATCATCCTCCTCCGCTGTAGGGGTAGCCTCTAGTGTAGTCTTAGTGGGGGCTAGGAGGGCAGCAACATCAGCATGGAGGCTAGCCAACTCCATCTGGAAGGTGGTCACATCAATAGTCGGGGCCGGCCTCTCCAGGACTCTCAACTCGAAAGCATCCAGGCGCTTATGAATGACCTGAATCTTCTGATCTATCAGCTGCTCCATCCTCACCTCGGACTCCTCAATAGAATGCTGCATCCACGGCCTCATATGCTGCAATAGAGTGGCCATCTGTGTCTCCAGTTTCTGGACTCGGGCTAAAGGCACGACAGTGGACCCTGAAGAGGGGGTGGCTCGGAAGGAGCTAGGGGCCTGACTAGTGGCCGAAGATGGTGGAGCCTGCTCATCTGCTGTAGGGGCCAGAATGCTGGTGTCATCGGCCTGCATCTGCTCCACATCTGTAGCAAGGTAATCACCTTAAGGTGGTACATCAACCTTTGGCTCTCTCCGTGGTGCAGCTAAGTTGGCATCATCCCGAATGAGGGAGATGTCCAGAGTATTGGTCGCATCAAGCAACCGGTCACAATGCCACACGGGAACAGAAGCATCCCTGCAGATCTGGAAAATAAGGCATGTGACGGGCATGGTGGTGGTGGCCTTGAAGGCCCTCTCATGGATCTACATAATCAAGATGAGGGCAAAGTCAATCTCCAAACCGGCCAACAGGGCTGCTAGCATCACAACCCGATCCCATGTAACTATATTATCTGCTTGTGTCAGGGACAGTCTATTGCGAACCAAAAGCCAGAAGAACTTCGCCGTGAAGCTCTATGTAGCCTTCTTAATACTCAATCTAGGAGTCTGAACCCACTCAGCACTCTTCCTATCATCGGTAATGTGACATGCTAGCCACCTCAAAAGTGTCTCCCTCTGCTCAGCATCCCGCTGAAATGCCCCGCTCTGAATGATGCGCATCATGTAGTCATACTCTGCCGTATTAACTGGCAGAGTGTGGGCTGGGCCATAGATGAATCGGTGGATCGTGGCCTCAGAGATGTTGATTGTGAAACCCCGCACCAATGTGGCCTGAAGTGGAGGCTGAGCTACTGTCTTGGCCCGTTTATTGATGGATTTCCTGACGGTGGCAGCATACCAGCCATAGAACTCTCGGGTGATCTCCTCACTGTATTTCCTGGGCATCCGTGCCATCCACTCACATCGGTGTATCCGGAAGAGCTCCTCAATAGCTGGTGCAGTGTGGAGGCTGCCTGTAAGGACCCTGCACTCTTCCGTCACACCCTTGGTCATCCTTCGGTGCTCATTCATCATCATAACATTCTTGTAAAGCTGATACTGGCCGGGGACACACCATCTGTTTGGCTCATCAGCTTTGGGAGTAGGCTCAACGCTGGTGGGTACCGGACTGTCGCTGGTGCTATCGGCATCAGAGGAGGAAGTGGTACTGCCACTAGAACTAGAGCCGGACTGCGACTCTGAGCCAGCCTGTGCTCCGATCTGTATGGCCCCCTCCTTAGACTGGGGGTAGTGACCTTGTCAGAGCTAACCTGCTGGGCTCTGTTCCTAGTGATGCGGGGGCAGTGAGGGAGGTCCTGGTGGTAGGTGGAATGTACTCGGTGTCCGTGTCCTCATCGAGCAGACGTCGGGAAGGAGCGACGAATTTGGACTTGCCCTTTGCTGTGTAGGTGGGAGCTTGTTTGGGGGCCATGGTACCTGTGGAAGCTTAGTTAGTACAAAAACAAGGTGATAAGACTCATAAAATAATTTTAGAACAAGAATCGAACCCAAACAAAAACTCAAAAAAAATTCCAGGCAATAGCTGAACTGTAGACCTACGGTGGGTACCTACGGTCCGTCGAGGGATCGACGGTCCGTGGGTCCCCTCTGTAGGTCGGGTGTTTAAAAATCTGGTGCCAAATGGTGGAACCACGGATGTGCAGAACGGCTCATCGATCGAACGACGGACCGTAGTCCACACCGTGGTTCTACACTTAAGCAATTTTTGTGGGTGCCACTGGTCCATGGACCTCGACCTACGGTCCGTGGGTTGAAGTTGTGGGTCAGTTTTGTGCCAGGTTTCAGATATTTAACTCACTCTTAACGCCATATTTCAACAAATACACAATCAAACTAGGCCTACACATGCATTTCAACATATATTTTGGTAGTTCATCATCCTTAGGGTTTCGTTGACACTCATATCAACACTTTCACCAACCGAAACATACGAACCCTAAGTCAAAACTTCTAATTAGGCCTATTACTTGATTTAGATGGTTTTAATTTTCAACACACTCACATTACCATTATTACAAGGGTGTTCTCAATTACAAGTCATGCATTCAACTAGTAGATTTACAACCCAAGGTTAAGTACAACTTCGTGATTTCATGAGTTAAACAATGAACATTCAATTCAAAGTTAGGGTGAAATAGATTACCTTACAAGTATTCAAAGTTGGTGAGTGTGGTGATACAATGAAATCCTTGACCCTTTGCTAGCCTTTCGACATCGAACCTGGATTGTGAAATCGATTTGGGGAATAAAATGGATGTGATTAGGGACAGAAAAGGGAGATATGGGAGATGGAGGATTGATATGGGAGATTTGGGAGTGATTTGAGGGATTGATTTATGATTGTGGGTATTTGGAGGGTTGAAAAATAGTTGGGAGGAAATTTTGAAAGTGGGGGATGGTTTTAAAAATGAAAGGTTTTATAAAATAGGGGTCCGGATCGGGTCAGGCAGAAACCCTAGGTTGGACCCATGAGACCCCGTCGACGGTCCGTGGGCTGACCTACGGACTGTGGGTTGGGTCCGTAGGTCACTCTGACAGTTAGAAAAAATGAGAAATCTTACCTGGGATCTACGAACGCCATTCACGGTCCGTGGATGGACCAACAGACCGTCGATGGGGTCCGTAGACCACTGCACAGCTATTTTCTGTAGATTTTGCCTTTCATCCCTGCACTCGTAGCAACCATTAGGACTTTATTTTTACATTTTCTGGACACTTTTTAGACACAGACCCTATTCTATATCTAGCCAACACTAATATAAAAATAAAACACCTATTTAAAGAGCTACAAAAATTCAAAATAACAGAAGAAAACTCCTATATCGAAAAGAAAAACCTATAGTTGGCTAGATTGTACATCTTGGGTTGCCTACCAAGCAGCGCTTGATTTAACATAGCGGCACGACGCAGACACCTTGATTACTCAGATTTCATCTAGATAATAGGCCTCAATCACTTCTTGCACACTCTCAGATTTTCCCATGTAGACCTTGATCCTTTGCCCGTGCACTTTGAACCTCGTTCCCTCCTTGTTCTTGAGCTAGACCGCTCCATGTGGAAATACTCGCGTGACTTTAAATGGCCCGGTCCACTTGGACTTGAGCTTGCCTGGACACAAGCTCAACCTTGAGTTGAATAGAAGCACCAGATCACCCACAACAAATTCACGCTTTTCACTCTTTTGATCATGATACTTCTTTATCTTCTCCTTGTACATGGCTGAACTTTCATATGCTTTTAGGCAAAACTCATCAATCTCATTCAATCTTTGACTCGATTCGGCGCCCCTATCCAAATTCAACTTCTTCAACGCCCACATTGCTTTATGCTCTAGCTCCATAGGCAGATGGCATGACTTCCCATATACAAGTTGATAGGGGGACATACATATGGGAGTCTTAAATGCGGTGCGTGACTGACTAGCCGACGCTTCTGCCTTTCCACTTTCCACGAGTCAAAAAATGTAACGATAGCTAATATAGGCCCATAGAGCATCATCAAGCCTTCTTGACCAATCAGTTCTGTTGGCGTTAACAGTCTTTGCAAGGATTTGCTTTATATCTCTGTTTGACACCTCAACTTGCCCACTAGACTGCGGATGGTAAAATGTAGTTACATTGTGACAAACTCCATATTTCTCCAGCAACGCCTTGAACAACTTATTACAAAAGTGAGAACCTCCATCGCTGATAATAGCCCTAGGTGTACCAAATCTGGAGAAGATACTCTTTCAAGAATGCGGTGACGCTCTTTCCCTCATTATTTGAAAGAGCAATTGCTCCCACCCATTTCGATACATAGTCAACCGCAACAAGAATATAGTTCATCCCGTGAGAACTCACAAATGGACCCATGAAGTCAAGGTCCCAGACATCAAATAACTCAATCACCAATATTGGATTCATAGGTAGCTCTTACTTCTTTTAAATTCCTCCTCTTTCGCAACGGTCACAAGACTTGGCGAAATCATGAGCATCTTGGTGGATGGTAGGCCAGTAATACCCACACTGCAAGATTTTGTGAGCAGTTCAGATACCACTATGATGCCCACCAACAGGCGATGAATGACATGCCTCTAGTATACTCATCATTTCAACCTCGGGCACACATCGACGAATAATCCCATTAGCACAAATACGAAACAAGTAAGGCTCATCCCAAAAGAATTTTTTCACACGAGACATGAATTTTTTTCTTTGGTGGAATGACAAATCCGACGGAACCAAATCACTTGCCAAGTAATTAGCAAAATTTGCGAACCAAGGAATAAGATCATAAGAAGCAGCCAATACCTATTCATCATGGAATGCATCATTAATCTCAACTCCATCCTCAAACTTGATCATAGCTTCCTCCTCTAATCTGGACAAATTATCGGCAACTTGATTTTCTGTCCCCTTTCTATCTTTCACCTCAAACTCGAATTCTTGCAACAATAACACCCATCTAATCAACCTCGATTTTGCATGATTTTTATCCATCAGATACCTCAATGTAGAATTGTCAGTAATGACTATGACCTTAGAACCAAGCAAGTAGGACCTAAATTTCTCAAATACAAAAACCACAGCAAGGAGTTCCTGTTCAGTCACAGTATAATTCTTTTGAGCCACATTCAAAGCGTTGCTAGCATAGTAAATCGGATGAAGGATCTTCTCTCGCCGCTGGCCCAATACTACCCCAAGCGCCACCCCACTCGCATCACACATAACTTCAAACGGTTGTCCCAAATCTGGTGAAATAATGATCGGTGCGGTAGTTAACTTGGCCTTCAACTCTCCAAATGCTCTCAGACAAGCATCATCAAATTCAAACTTAGACTCTTTTTCGAGCAGTTTGCACAATGGGTGTGCAATTTTCGAGAAATCTTTTATGAACCTCCGATAGAAACCTGCATGCCCAAGAAAACTCCTAACACCCTTTACACAGATAAGTGGTGGAAGCTTTCCTATTACCTCAACTTTGGCTCTATCAACCTCAATACCTTTCTCAGAAATCTGATTACCAGAACTATCCCCTCTTTCACCATGAAGTGGCACTTTTCCCAATTGAGCACAAGATTGTACTCTTCACATCGTTTCAGTACCTCGGCCTAACGCATCAAACAACCATCAAAAGAGTCACCTACCACAGAGAAATCATCCATAAATACCTCAATAGTGTCCTCTAGCATATCTGAAAATATCAACATCATACAACGCTGAAAGGTCGCTGGAGCATTACACAACCCAAATGACATCCTTTTGAATGCGAAAGTCCCATAAGGACAAGTGAAGGTTGTCTTCTCTTGGTCTTCTGGAGCTATAGAGATTTGATTGTAGCCCGAATACCCATCCAGAAAACAATACCAACCCTTACCAGCGAGACGATCCAACATCTGATCCATGAACGACATTGGGAAGTGATCTTTTTCTGTCCATGCATTTAGTTTGCGGTAGTCCATGCACACTCTCCAACCAGTCACCGGCCTCATTGGAATAAGCTCATTCTTAGCGTTTGGGACCACGGTGATTCCCCTTTTCTTGGGCACACACTGAACAGGACACACCCAACTACTATCAGCAATGGGATAAGTGACTCCAGCATCCAACCACTTAATGATATCCTTTTTCACAACCTCTTGCATAGGGGGATTCAATCTCCTTTGGTGCTCAATACTAGGCTTACTGTCCGGCATGAGTTGGATTTTCTGAGAATAAATACCCGGAGGGATCCCAATAATGTCCGCAATAGTCCACCCAATAGCCCTCTTGAACCTCTTCAATACAGAAACCAAGGCCTCAACTTACTCCACACTCAAATCAGCAGCAATGATTACCGGCAAAGTGCTATCCTTTCCGAAGAAAACATACCTCAAGTGGGGTGGTAAAGCCTTGACTTCCAATTTTGGAGGCTCATCTACAGATGGTTTTTCAGGCGGTGAATCACGATTCTTCATATCTAACTCCTATCTTTTTGGCTTGGGAACAGAATTCGAACCTAACAAGTGGGGCAACTAACTCCTCATAGTCTTCAATACCATCACTGTCAAAATTCATCATTACCACTGCTAGTGTATCAACACCCAACCTCTCTTCAATAGACACTTCAGAATCCTGATCCACAATATGATTTACCACAGAAACCGCTTTTAGATCACTTTCCTGTTTCATTGACCTACAAATGTTAAAAGTAACCTCCTCATCGTTCAATCGGAACTTCATCAACCCTCTCTCCATATCGACTAAGGCACGCCCAGTAGCAAGGAATGGTCTCCCTAAGATGATGGGGACCTCAAAATCAACCTCACAATCAAGTATCACAAAATCTGTTGGAAAGATGAATGGCTCCACTTTCACAAGAACATCTTGGAGCACTCCAATAGGTCTCTTCACAGTTCGGTCAGCCATAAGTAGACGCATCGCAGTCGGTTTTGGAGCCCCTAAACCCAACTTTTTATAAATGGACAACGACATCAAGTTAATATTGGCACCTAAATCGCACAAAGCTTTCACAAAGTGCATAACCCCAATGGTGCAAGGGATAGTGAAAGCTTCAGGATCCTCTTTCTTTTGCACAAGTGACCTAGTAGTAATGGCACTATAATGTTGCATTCTTTCATCATTCTCAAAACACACAGCCCTCTTTTTGGTCACTAAATATTTCATAAATTTCGCATACCCAGGCATTTGCTCCAAAGCTTCTATCAACGGAACATTGATGGAAAGCTACTTTAACATAGTTATGAACCTGCGGTATTTACCCTCTTCGGTCTTTTTCACCAATCTCTGTGGAAATCGAGGCGGAGGTATAGGCATAGGAACAACCTTTTGGGTCACCTCAACTTCCTTTTCAGCCAACCTCAATCTCATCTTCATCATTCTCTACAACCTTTTCAACCTCAGACGGCATGGGTGGATCAATGGTCTGCTTTCCTCCGCGAGTAGTGACTGTCATACAATGCTCATCATTTTTCAGATTCTGGATGGTGTTATTAGGAAGTGTGCCAGGCGGACGTGTATTTGCATTAGTGGACAACTGACTAAACTGCTGTTTAAGTTTTTTGATAGACACTGCATGTGCATCAACTTTTTGACCTATTCCAGACAAGTTGTTTCACATCTCTTTCACATTCTCATAAGTTGCATCAAACCTCTTCATCATCTTCTGCATCATATCCTTAATTCGTGACATACTATTACCACCCTCTCTATTACCAAAAGGAACATAGGGGCCAGCCTTATCATTCATGTTGCCATAGTTGTTCCAGTTGTAGTTGTTGTCGCGATTATATTTCCCATCCCGGACATAGTTACCCTCACGGTTGTAGTTACCCTCACGGTTGTAGTTACCCTCATGGTTGTAGTTACCCTCACGGTTGTAGCTTCCATAGTTCCGACCTTGGTTTCCTTGAATTTTGCACCAATTATCCGAGTTGGAACCTTGGGCATTGGTTCGGAAACCCCTCGTCTGATCATTTACCAAGTACGCATCCTCCTCATAGTAACACTCCTCAACTGGTGGTGGTGGAGATCTAGTCAGATAATTCACATCATTTACCTCTTCCGCACTCCCACTCAAATGTTTTAGTACCAAGCCTAATTCTATTCTCATATGTGCCATCTCTTCCCGAATGTCATCATTGTCTTGGTTGGGTGCGGCTTGAACAGCAAACGTGGTCCTACTAGTGTTTTCCTTTCTAGTGCTCCAGGCTTTGTTGTTTTGGGAAATCCTTTCAAGCTTCTCAGCTATATCCTCAAAGGTTCACTTACAATATGATCCTCCAACAATAGTATCAAGCACAACCCTTCCATTGTCATCCCGCCCTCTATAGAAATACTTTTTCAATGACTCATCATCAATGCGGTAATTTGGAACATTTCTGATGAATCCAGTGAACCTATCCCAACAACTGCTGATCGACTCTCCTGGTAGTGCTGCGAAATTGTTCAATTTATCCTTATGATTGAGATTTTTGGACACCAGAAAGTACCTCACTGTGAATACCTTATGCATCTGATCCCATGTGTAGATCAAATTGTATGGTAACTCAGAAAACCACACTGCAGCACCACCGGTTAATGATAATGGGAAGACCCTCAGACCTATAACATCCGTATCTAACTCTGGTCGCCCAACAGAACTTTTACACACACCAAAAAATTTAGCCATATGAGCATAGGGATCCTCCGAAGCTAGCCCAGTAAACAACCCTCTCACTGTAAGCATCTGTATCAAACTGCTAGTGACCACGAATGTGTGACCTGGAGGTAGAGGTTGAAGAACAGTAGGACCATCTGAGGTGTCGCATCATTAGCAGCCTTGTAATGCTCACAAAACCTCGGTGCTGGCAGATTCTGAACCCTTTCTGCATTACCAAGTAGATTACCACCATGAACCTGAGGTGGTTTCACCCCAGCTCCTTCTCCTTGACCCTCTCCCTCAGGATTATTGTGTATCCCTTGATTATTCATTCTTTTCAAAGTTTTATTCAACTTTGGATTGTAGGGGGTCAATGGTTTGCCTTGACTCCGTGTACTTGGCATACACTAGAGTAGAAACCTATAGAAGACAAAAACAAAAACAAAACGTAAAATTAGGAAATACTTGACTAAAGTTCAATAATGTAGTTAAACTTAATCTAAAAGCGAAATTCCCCGGCAGTGGCGCCAAAATTTGATACGCTCAAATTACACCTCCCTAAAGAAGTATAAGCGATCGTTATCAAGTAAAGAACCCAACTTGTAGGTTGGGGTCGATCCCACGAGGAAAATGGTTTAGACTTAACTTTAATTAACAATTATATCTATTTAGTCAAATTATTTCCGAAGGAAAGTAAACAGGGAGGATGTAGTAATCAATTAACAAATTATTATGCTTAAGTAACAAGAAGACAAGATTTAAATTTGTTGTATCAATATGAGAAAGAAACTAGGGCATATGTGTTCCCAATAAGCTCTTAACGCGGTAATCCTAATAATAGTAATCCTTTCCTAGTGTTTTACATGCAACGTTGGTAAGTAAGGTATCCATAAGTGATTCGTCCTCTAAGTAGGAAATTTCACTTCGCACCTTGGTCCAGCTACGAGTATTTGCTTTATTAAACCTCACCTTTTACCTCAGATTAGTCATCACATCAATGTATGGCTTAGTTTTCACCCTCACTCCAATTGATATTAGACTATTAGATAGCATCCACTAAATCTCTGTTGTTAATTATTTTCTCATTAACTACCTCCTTGTTCTGACAAGTAACAACGAGGCGAGTTCTAACGTTGTGCACCGTTAAAAAGACTTCTAAGCGAAAGAATTAACAGTGCATGCATAAACACTATTCAAGAACTACTTAATTATTATTCATACTTTGTTAATTGCTCATGGTTCCCACAACCGTAGTTGGGGATTTAGCTACTCATGCTTCAAAGAACACAATTCATAATTAGATTAAAAGAATTCATGAACTTACTAGTAGAATAGATGAAAACCCAAATCTTGAATCGAAATTCAAAGTGAAAATTGTATCAAACGAATTTTGGAAATAAAATTGCCAAAGTTTGCAAGTTAATTCCCAAACAAACCAAAAACTAAGAGTTTACAATAATGTCTAACCCCCAAAAATGAGGTTCAGAACTCCTATTTATAGAAAACAAGTCCTAAATAAAAAGGAAACAAAATAAGGAAATAAGTTGTCTGGACGCGGCTTCTGTCGACGACACGACCAACGGACCGTGAATCGACCTACGGTCCATAGGTCACCCTCCTTGGTTCAACACTTAGAAACTTTTCATCAGGTACTGGAACCTTCACTCCCAGATCATAAATAACGGACGTGAAGATGGACCGTGGGTCGACCTACGGTCCGTCATCTTGCTCCGTGGTTCCACACTTGTCAGACTTCCCAGATGTTCCACCTACGATGCCTCACCCACGGTCCGTGGATTGGTCTATGGTCCGTCCTGGCACTCCGTGGATTGAGTACTGGAACTCAACTTCCCAGACCAAGACTTATGACTAACTACCCACGTCCCATCGACGGACCTACGGTCCGTGGGTGGCTCCGTTGGTGGGTACTTCTGCACTTTTCAGCTCCAAATCTTCATCAACCGCCTCCAAGCCTATTTCCTGCAAACATAATACTTAAAACATTATTTCTATTACGATATATCCCTAGACACACATAAATTCTAAGTGAAATGCATCAAAAATATCGTAAACTCACGGTATATCAGCGTATACATCGGACTGCACATTTAGCTCATGTGGCTTTATGTCGGTTATCATTAGCTCCCACAGTCAGATTCTAGTGCACTTGACCAGGTTCCCAGTTATATTTTAGTATTCAGTTTCAACATGTTATGTACTTGGTCATTGCATTCATTTCAGTTCATTTCAGTATACTTCAGTATTTCCATCATGTTTAGATTATATCACTTATCGGTATACTTTATTCAGTTATGTATATATTGTTCAGCTTTGTCCTATCCTGCATGCTCAGTACCTTTCAAGTACTGACGCATACTCTGCGCTACATCTTCTCGTGATGTAGGTTCAGGTTCTCAGCATTCAGATCACGCAAAGATCGGTTCTTGATCTCCAGTTCAGCATTATTAGTGGTGAGTCCTTATTCTTCGAGGACGACATACATGTTTTCTTTTACCTTCAGTCTTTCAGTTTCAGTTTTGCTAGAGTTAGCTGGGGGCATGTCCCAGTATCTCTAGTCAGTTAGAGGCTTTTATTCTGACATAGTTAGATTCAGTTTTAGAATTTTGAGTTTGATTCTTTCAGTTGTTATTAAACGCATAGTTTATATATTCAGACTTAGATTGGGTATTCCCCATCATTTAGTTTATCTTATGTTTTTAGCTTCTGCACAATAGTTGTTTAAGTATGCTACGATATGCTAGTTCATGGTTAGCTTAGGGTCATTCGTGATCCTTGGTCCCGTGTTTACGTCCAGGGGGTAGCCTCGAGGCGTGACAAACTTGGTATCAGAGCATTAGGTTTAAATGTCCTAGGATGTCTTAAAAGCCACACTAAGTAGAGTCCTTTTCATGGGTGTGACGTGCACCACATCTAATGAGAGGGAGGCTACAAAGTGTTTTAGGAGAAATTTTACTTTCTTGTTATTCTTATCATGTGTGGGTATGATCTACCTTCTAACTCGTCATTATGCATTTCAGATCATGCCTTCTCGTAAAGCTTACGCAAGGAATGTGAATACCCGTAATTCTAACGGAGCTCCTCCAGTCCCAGATCAGAAAGTTTCGAATGCAGAGTTTCGGAATGCGATTTAGCTTTTGGCTCAAAGTGTGACTAACTAGAACAATCAGCAGGTTCTAGTTCCTACAAATGCTAGTGGTGGATCAGTGGCAGCTAGGGTTTGTGATTTTGTTAGGATGAATTCGCCTGAGTTTCTAGGGTCGCAAGTTGGTGAAGACCCCGAGAACTTCATTGTTGAGGTCAAGAAAATCTTGTGAGTGATGCAAGTGATTGGAAATGATAGGGTAGAGTTGGCGTCCTACCAGCTAAGGATGTAGCTCACATCTGGTTTACTCAATGGAAGGGAAAAAGGGGTACGGATGCAGTTCCTATCACTTGGGAGTGTTTTACCGTAGCTTTTCTGGACAGGTTTCTTCCAAGAGAGTTGAGGGAGGCCAAGGCTCAGGAATTTATGAATTTGAGACAAGGTTCTATGTCATTCCAAGAGTACGGACTTAAGTTCACCCAGCTCTCTAGGTATGCTCCACATATGGTTGCCGATCCCAGGTCACAAATGAGTAAGTTCCTTTTTGGGGTATCTGACTTGGTGAAGACAGAGTGCAGAAATGCAATGTTGTTGGAGGACATAAACATCTCTAGGCTCATGACTCATGCTTAGCAGGTTTAGGGAGACAAGCTTACAGAATAGGCTAAGGACAATAAGAAGGCTAGAATAGGCAACTATGAGTACTCTCAGCAGAAATCGGGTGGTGGAAATTGCTCATAGTTTCAGTAGAAATCTTCAGCTCCAGCACCTTCATCAGCTAGTGCTCCATCCCCCACGTTTTGACAGAATCAAAAAGGTAGGGCATCATGCTCTAAGTCTCAGGGGAGTATTTCAGGTACCAGAACCTACCCAATTTGTCCAAAGTGTGGTAAGAACCATCCGTGCGAGTGTCTTGCAGGAAAGGAAGGATGTTTTGGGTGTGGTTAGACTGGTCACAAGTTGAGGTATTGCCCTTCTTCTAAACAGGGTCAGAGAGGTAACAATAGTAGGGCTCAGTCTACAGCTCCAGCAGGTCGCCCAACTCAGCAGGGTGCTTCATCAGGTACAGGTGGCAGTCAGCGCCAGAACAGGTTGTATGCTTTCCAGGCTCGCCAGGACCAAGAAGATTCTCTTGATGTGGTCACTGGTACATTACGAGTCTTTCATTTAGATGTTTATGCTCTGTTAGATCCAGGGGCTAATCTTTCCTTTGTAACTCCCTATATAGGAGTGAACTTTGGTGTCAGTCCATAAACTCTTTCAGAACCCTTCTCATTCTCTACTCCAGTTGGTGACCCAGTTATAGCTAGACGGGTATACAGAAATTACCCTATCACAGTCTCTTAGAAAGTCACTTCAGCAGATCTTGTAGAGTTAGAAATGGTAGACTTTGATATCATTCTAAGCATGGATTGGTTACATTCCTGTTATGTCTCAGTCGATTGTAGAACTAGGATCGTTCGTTTCCAGTTTCCAAATGAGCCTAACTTAGAATGGAAGGGTAGTGTTCAGTGGCTATGGGTCGATTTATCTTTTACCTTAAGGCTAGAAATATGATCTCTAAAGGGTATCTCTATCATCTAGTTTGGGCTAAGGATTCAAGCTCCGAAACCCCAACTCTAGAGTCAGTTCCAGTAGTGAATGAGTTCCCATAAGATCTTCCCGAAATTCCTCCCGAAAGGGAAATCGACTTCGAAATTGATCTCCTTCCAGATACCCAGCCTATTTCTATTCCCTCTTACAGGATGGATCCAGCTGAGCTTAAGGAATTGAAAGAGCAGTTGAAAGACCTCCTAGATAAGGGCTTCATCAGACCCAGTATATCCCCATGGGGTGCACCAGTGTTGTTTGTGATGAAGAAAGATAATTCTCTCAGGATGTGCATTGACTATCGGCAGTTGAACAAAGTCACAATCAAGAATAAGTACCCTATCCCCACGATTGATGACTTGTTCGACCAAATTCACGGTGCTAGTCATTTTTCGAAGATAGACCTCATATCTGGTTATCATCAGCTCAGAGTCAGAGATAGTGAAATCCTGAAAATAGCCTTCAGAACTCGGTATGGTCATTATGAATTTGTATTATGTGTTTTGGACTAACCAATGGTCCTGCAACTTTCATGGATTTGATGAACAGGGTATTCAAGCAGTATTTGGACTTGTTCATTTTCGTCTTTATTGATGATATCCTCATTTACTTTAGGAATGAGGAAGAACATGCGGCACATTTGAGGGTTGTCCTGCAAACTCTCAAAGATCGCTAGTTATTTTCTAAGTTTAGCAAATGTGAGTTTTGGTTATAATCAGTTGCCTTCCTTGGTCATATCGTATCTAGTGAAGAGATCCGAGTGGATTCTCAAAAAATAGAGGCAGTGAAGCAATGGCCCTGACCCTTCTCTCCTACAAATATTAGAAGGTTCGTGGAAGGATTTTCATCCATAGCTTCTCCATTGACTAAGTTGACTCAGAAAAAGGTTAAGTTTCAGTGATCAGATGAGTGTGAGAAGAGCTTATCAGAACTAAAAAATAGGTTGACTACAACTCCTGTCTTGACTCTACTAGAGGGTTCAGACGGTTATGTGATCTATTGTGATGCATCCAGAGTCGGCCTAGGTTGTGTGTTGATGCATCGAGGTAAGGTTATAGCTTATGCTTCTAGACAACTTAATGTACATGAGAAAAACTATCCAACTCATGACCTCGAGCTTGCAGCCGTAGTATTTTCCCTAAAGATTTGGAGACATTACTTGTATGGTGTTCACGTGATGTGTTCACAGACCATAAGAGCCTTCAGTATGTTTTCACCCAGAAAGAGTTAAATCTTCGCCAGAGGAGATGGCTTGAATTCCTCAAGGACTATGATATGAATGTGCTTTACCATCCTGGTAAGGCCAATGTAGTAGCTGATGCTCTTAGCAGACTATCTATGGGTAGTGTAGTACATGTTGAGGAAGAAAGGAAGGAATTGACAAAAGATGCTCACCGTCTTGCTCGCTTAGGAGTTTGCCTTATGAACATATCAGATGATGGTGTGACAGTTCAGAATGGGTTAGAATCTTCATTGGTAGCGGAGGTTAAGGAAAACCAAGACAGTGATCCTATATTGCTTCAATTGAAGGGTGCAGTTCATCAGCATAAAGTTGAGGTTTTCTCCCAAGGGGGAGATAGTGTACTTTGCTACCAGGGTCGTTTATGTGTTCCTAAGGTGGGTGAGTTGAGACAGCAGGTCCTTACAGAAACCCATAACTCTAGATATTCTATTCATCCAGGCGCCACTAAGATGTATCGTGATCTGCGGGAAATCTTTTGGTGGAATGGCATGAAGAGGGATATAGCATATTTTGTGGCTAAGTGCCCTAATTGTCAACAAGTGAAGATAGAACATCTGAAACAAGGAGGTATAACTCAAGAGATTAACATTCCTACATGGAAGTGGGAAGTGATCAACATGGACTTTATTACAGGTTTACCTCATACTCGCCGGCAACATGATTCCATTTGGGTAATAGTAGATAGAGTTACTAAGTCTGCTCAGTTTTTGGCTGTTAAGACTACAAATTCGGCGGAGGACTACGCCAAGCTTTACATTAATGAGATAGTCAGGTTGCATGGGGTTCCTTTGTCCATCATCTCAGATAGAGGTCCTCAGTTTACCTCTCATTTCTGGAAGTCATTTCAGAAAGGTCTTGGTACCCAGGTTAATCTCAGCACAACATTTCATCCACAGAAGGATGGTCAGGCAGAGCGTACCATTCAGACCTTAGAGGACATGTTGAGAGCTTGTGTGATCGACTACAAGGGTAGTTGGGATGATCACCTCCCTTCTTATAGAGTTCGCCTACAATAATAGCTACCATTCTAGTATTCAGAAGGCCCCTTATGAGGCATTGTATGGGCGTAGATGTAGGTCTCCAGTTGGTTGGTTTGAAGTAGGTGAAGCAACTTTATAGGGCCAGATTCGGTTCATGATGCGATGAAAAAAGTTCAGCTCATCAGAGATAGAGTTAAGACAGCTCAGAGTTGTCAGAAGTCTTATGCAGATGTGAGAAGGAGGGACTTAGAGTTTGAGATTGATGATTTGGTTTTCCTGAAAGTGTCACCTATGAAGGGGGTGATGAGATTTGGTAAGAAAGGAAAGCTCAGTCCCAGGTATGTAGGTCCTTACAGGATCTTGAAAAGGATTGGTAAAGTGGCTTATGAGTTAGAATTGCCAGCAGAACTAGCAGTAGTCCATCCAGTCTTTCACTTTCCCTATTGAAGAAATGTGTAGGTGATCCAGCAACATCTATAGTGCCATTAGAAAGTGTGGCTGTGAAGGATAGTCTCACTTATGAAGAGGTGCAAGTTGAAATTCTTGATCGTCAGGTTCGAAGGTTGAGAAACAAAGAAGTCGCTTCAGTTTAGGTTTTGTGGAGGAGTCAGTCCGTAGAGGGAGCTACTTCGGAAGCAGAAGCAGCCATGAAGGTTAAGTATCCTCATCTCTTTCCTCCCGATTCCGTTTCAGCTTTAGGTAATAGTTCCTGTCTAGTCTCTTAGTTTACTCATGCGTGAATTCAGTCTCAGTATCATGTTCCCTCAGTCATACTTGCATTTTCAACATAATTTCATGTTCTTGGAACTCAGTTCAGTCAGAAATCAGGTTCTAGTACTTAGTGGTAGGGATTGCAGCTCATTCCTCCATACTCAACTAGTTTAGGCTTCATTCAAAAATGAATGTTCCCAAGGGGGAGATATTGTAACACCTCAGAAAAACCAGACTTAGAAATGCACCAGAAAAATCACCAGAACTAGTGAACCACGACAGGGTTCACGGACCGTGAAAGGGACCACAGTCCATCGACTTGCCTGTGGATTCACACGTAGCCTAGAAATGGTGGACCACGGGGCCCTTCACAGACCATGGACCACCATACGTGCCGTACTGGTGCTCATGGGAACGAGGCAGAACCTCCCCAAGCTCAGTCATCAGACCACGAGGCCCTCCATGGGATGTGGTGTTGATGACGGGCCGTGGGAGGGTCCGTGGAACCTGAGCCACCAGACCCCAGCCCAAGTGAAGAACCACGTTGACCTTCACGGTCTGTGGTCCTTCACACGGGCCGTGGTAGGGCTCGTGGTTGGACCACCCAGAAACCAGTAGCCACTGTACCAAGGACCACGACCAACTTGACGGTCCGTGCTCCCTTTGACGGTCCGTCAGAGGGCCCGTGGTCGGCTGCGTCAGATTTTAAGTCAGGGGTCGTTTGGTCTTTTCCCTATGCGTTGGACACCTAAACTATGTCGTTTAACCCCTAAACTACATAGTTTTGGTCATTTTTAGCATAGTAACTTTATTAGAACCTACCCTAGTCAATTCATTCTCCAAAATTCTTCGATCTTAGAGCAAAATCGAGAGAAAAAGTCGAGTAGCCCTTCAAGAAAACGCGACAGGTTTCCTCCAGTTCCACCCCCAAAATCAAAAGATTTCTCCGTGGAATTTTTCACCAGGTATATGGAATTTCACTAGTGGGTTTCTTTCACCCATTGGGTCCCTAGATTTCAGTCAGAATCTTGATTCCTTAACTATTGCTTAGACCTAGGATTTCTAGAACTTCAGATAATTGTTCTGATTTAGCTGTTAGAATATTCCAAATCAAATTATCATGACTTCGTAACATTGTTGCTTAGTTTCTTGTATGAAATTTAGAACCCTAGATGTGTTGATTCGTTTAGTTCATGAATTACACTTACTAGGCCAGTTTATACAGATATACATGCATCAGTTTCTAATGTTACATTATCAGTACTAAATGTTGCATTTTTAGTTAGCATGTCAAAACAGTAAGCTATCCATGATGTTTCAGTTATGTTGTATTGTACATATGTTCATTTGGGAGTAGGCTTAACACCGAGTTGGACTAGAGCCAGTCACCCTCATAGTCCCAGAACTACATGCCCCCGTAGGTTTGTAAGTCCCCTCTGTGGGCATCATATTTAGTGATCACGCCAGTCATACCTCTATACCCTTGGCAAGGTATATTGGGTCCTCTCGATGGGGCGTATACATCGGACTCCACATTTAGCTCATGTGGTTTTATGTCGGTTATTAGTAGCTCCCACAGTCAGATTCTAGTGTACTTGACCAGGTTCCAGTTACATTTCAGTATTCAGTTTCAACTTGTTATGTACTTGGTCATTGCAATCATTTCAGTTTACTTCAGTATTTCCATCATGTCAGATTATATCACTTATCAATATACTTTATTCAGTTATATATATCTTGTTCAGCTTTGTCCTATCATGCATGCTCAGTACCTTTCAAGTACTGATGCATACTCTGCGCTACATCTTCTCGTGATGTAGGTTCAGGTCCTCAACATTCAGATCACGCATAGATCGGTTCCCAGTTTCCAGTTCAACATTATTAGTGGTGAGTCCTCATTCTTTGAAGACGACATACATATTTTCTTTTACCTTTAGTCTTTCAGTTTCAATTTTTCTAGAGTTAGCTGGGGGCATGTCCCAGCATCTCTAGTCAGTTAGAGGCTTTTATTCTGACATAGTTAGATTCAGTTTTAGAATTTTGAGTTTGATTCTTTCAGTTGTTATTAAACTCATAGTTTATATATTCAGACGTAGATTGGGTATTACCCATCATTTAGTTTATCTCATGTTTTTAGCTTCCGCACGATATTTGTTTAAGTATGCTATGATATGCCAGCTCAGGGTTAGCTTAGGGTCACTCTTGATCCTAGGTCCCGTGTTTACGTCCAGGGGGTAGCCTCGGAGGGTGACAAAAATGCTTTGAGATCAAACGATAATTAGCGTAATTAAAGATAACCTAGCCTACCCATTAGTGATTGAATGATCATGGATTGAATTGCAATGGATTGTTGAGTGCTGATTTAATACCAAGTATTTCTAATTCCCGTGCATCCCTTGCTTGATACACCTTTGCCCCCATTAGAAGTGTAGTTATAAAAACTACCTTTTATTTGATATTTTGTATCTTGTATGTCTAGGTTCAAACTAGTATCTAGTTAGCATTTGTCTTTTCAATTGTAGTTATATTATTCCTCCTGGGATTCGACCTCGACTCTTAGTTGTATATTTTTATTGACGACAACAACTCACTCCTTTAATTGGTTTTGGAAGATGATTTGAGCATTATAAAAAATGGTGCCTCTGTCATGGATCAATTAGGCGTATTGAATTGATTTAGGATTTCTAGTTTACTTGTTTCAATATAGATTATGAATAATTGTCTTTATTTTCTTCCGGTTTTGTTTTTATGGATTTTTGTGATCATGAAATCCTTTGGAATGGTATGGCCTCTACCCACCCATATCCTCATGAGGTTGTGCATGATAAGCTCATTTTGGGAGAGAAAGCCCAACACATACTCTCCGATGGGATGATAGGTCTTTACAAAGTGTATAAAGCTCGATGCTATGAGTTTTTCCACTTTGAGAGGTGGCTAGATACTATTAGGGCTAAGGTAAGATAAACCATGAGGGTGGAAAATCCTCATTTTCCAATGGCCGAAAAGGGAGAAGAAGAGTCTTAGGATTTGAACCTTGCTTGGTGTGATGAGACAAGACAATTCATCCTTGAAGTTGAATGGTTTAAAATGATCAAAGCGAAGAGGTGAAGGTGGATATAGAAAATATCTTGAGCTTGTGAAACCAACCCAAAGCAATAACAATCCAAGAAGCCGAAATAAGTAGCATGATACTAGAGTTGCAAGAAAAAACAAAAAGAGATCATATATGGCAACTCTAGTTCATTTAAAGATGAGAGTGTCACTCACTTGAACGCCAAGAATTATGAAGTTCAATGCTCACGTGGCCTAAAGACCCTTTCACTCTTGCCCAATGATCCAAATCGAAAGCATGATTCAAAGTTGGGTAAGAGATTTAAGTCTTCAAAGTGGAAAGATCGGGTGAAACACTTGATGCTCTCTTGCACTCCTCATTCTCTTTGGAGTGAAATTGACCTCAAGTTGGGAAGAAGGTTTATTCCCTCAAATTGGAAACACAAAGTGTGATGTATCCGACATCGCGCCACAACGTTAAATTCTATACTTTATGGGAGGCAACCCATCGATATCCAACTTAGTTTAATTTAATTTTTGATTCTTAGAATAGGTTTAATTTGTTATTTCATAATTTCAAAGTTTTTGGTGTTGTTTTACTAGGTTTGAATGCACAAAATTGATGGGGATTGAAGTTTGAGGTGACAAAACACCTTTGAAAGTGGGAGTGGGCATATTTTGGACGCCCAGGTGCACCTAAGAAATTGGGCAAATCACCCTTTTCCCCTTGCCATCGCCATAGTGGAGAGTAGCTTCAGCAAATCTAGCACCCAGTTGCTCATCTTGATCGCGAGAGCCTCCGGCCACGATTGTAGTGCATTAAATTCTCAGGCTCGTGATCGTGAAGTGACAAGGGCTGCGATCGTGTAAGGTAAAATAGTTTCTGGTTGCGATTGCAAGGCTACATGCCGCGATCGCGATGAAGCATATGAATTTAAAAAGGAAAACGTTCAAAAATCAGATTCATTGCACCTCTCAACTCCTAAAAACAACCCAAAAACTTCTCCACTTATAAATTCAATTGCTCAAATCAGTTATCCTTTGCAAAAATCTTCTTCAAAGAGTTTGTTCATCAGTCATGGTATGACTTCTCCCTTCCTTTCTTGATTAATGTTTGAAAATGGTATTTAATTGCCAAAAGGGTTGAGTTTCACCCTTTTATTTTAGTAATGATCGGTGTTGAAAAAAGCTTAAATTGTGGAGTTTGTTGTTGATTAGTTAATATTTGAGTGCTAACTGATTATTGAGGGAAATTATGATCTTTAATGTGTTGAAAATGACATGAGAATCAGTTGCCCAAAACTTGTTCGATGAAATCCCTAAGAGAAAATTCTTTTCTGGGTTGAGTTTCTTCTTCGCAATCACGACACCTAATCCTACGACCGCGATGTGAACAATTTGTGTGTGCGAATTCTATTCTAACGCTACCGAATCTAAGCTTGATAATGACTTTGTAGTCATGGTCAGGAGTAAGAAAGTACAGTTTTACCCCATCATGATCAATGCATACTATGGCCTTCCCGATAATGACAATGAAATTCACCTTGGAAGGGCACGGGAAGAAGGAAAGAGTGGTTCGTGCGACATCTTCATGATGGCCATAGGCCAAAGTGGATTGAGAACAATACCCGGATTGAGTCCATCGCCGAGGCCAAGACTTTGCTTTCCATCATCTGTAGCCGAGTAATCCCTTATAGGATTGAGACTTATGTGTCTTCTGACAGAGCTTTATTTATTTGTGCTATCATGGAAGGACTTTCGGTTGATGTTGGCAAGTTGATTGTGCAGCATTTGCAAGAGGTGGTTATTGAAGGTACAGAGAGGCTTCCTTTTATCACTCATTTTTTCCATGTAATCGGTGTCGAAAATCAAGATAGAGATAGCATCAGAGATCCAGAGAAGCTAATTCATCAACTAAAGAAAAAAAGACCAGGGCATGTGCTCTAGAAGAGGAAAATTGATGTTAGTGATCCGACATTTGGGAATTTCACCGAGAGCAGCGCTCTACTAAGCCAGGGCACCACTTCCATCTCTATTGGTCCACTTCAGAGTAAACCTCCCACTTTAGTTCACATCTCCGGACAGGTGCACATCTTGGATGCACGAATCCAGTCTCAGATTCAGGAGCTAGTACAACAGCAGCCCATTGACCCAGGAGACAACTCCTCGGCCTCAGGTACTATTTCTTCCATCTTGACCACATTGTTGCATGATCAGTAAATCATTAAGGACAAGATGTCAAGGATGGAGTGGAGGCATGAGAAGATGAAAGAGTATGGAAAGAAGACCAAATTTTGGAACAAGATGATGGATACGTTCTGGAAATTCTGCGGGTCTGGTGTTGATACTGATGATATACTTTCATACCCTGAAACCTCCGCTTCTAAGTGAGATCATTCCAGGGAGTCCTCATATTCTCTTTAGATTATAGTGCTGTGAGGACACAACTACATTTTTAGTTAGGGGTGCGTCCCTTGTCGGGCTTAGTTTTTTTATGTTGATGATCTGATGTTGCCCTTTTCGGGTTTGTTTTAATACTATGGTTTTATTTTGGATTTGTGGAATATGTACCCTCATCGGGCTTGTTGATAACTTATGTTGGGTTGGTTTGTTTATTTTGTTTCTTTTAGTTATAGTTTTTCTTTTTTTTTTGTTTTAAAAAATTGAGATATGGATTGACGATGCCTGATGATGGATAAAGTGACAAATTTCTTAAGGGTAATTCATCGATTGCTTGTGAGTGTTTGATTGGTTTTGGATGTGGTGAAGTCTTAGTAGCCAGCCCTAAATAGATGCATGAGGTTGCCCGATGATAGATAAGGTGACTACTTTCTTAAGGGAAAAATCATCATATATTTGGGGAGGTTGTGGCTTTGTTGGTATTAGGAATATAGTTGTGCATGTGAATGAAGAAAAGCATACCGCTCCATTTTTTAAAGTTGAGTGTGAAGGAATGATTTTGTGACAATTCTCATAACTCTTTTTGTGACTTTTGATTCATTAGCGGTTTAAATGATTGATGCCACTTGCACTTTAAAAAGGAAGTTGGATTTTGAGCCATCTTAATAAATTTGCATGCCATGTGTGGTGAATTTTTGTGAATAATGCCTTGTGATCACTTGTGTTAACTAGAACTTGTCTGGTTTGTCTTGAAATGTTGGTCTTGATTGAGTTTAATTGGAGAAATGATCTTAGGCTTTCTTTGATTGTCCTTGATGTACACTTAGCCTAAAAATCCCACCTTTGCACTAAATGTATCCTTAGTTGTCCCCTTTGAGCCTTATCCTTTTTATTGGAAACCACATTATAAACCTTGAACCTTTTTGAAATGTAACCTTCTTTTGAAGCTTTTTGAAATATAACCTTCTTTTGAACCCTTTCCCTCATTGAAATTAAGAATTATGAAAGTTGAGGATAAAAGCCTAAGTTTGGGGTGTTATGGGAAGATTATAGATGGATGCTTACAACATGAGGGTGTGACACCTCAGATTCGAGAAAGGGCAAAATAGCAGTTTTCAGCAGTTCCTGGTGCCATTCGACGGAGGCTAACCACGACCCATGGAGTTAACCACGGACCGTAGGTCTGGTCCATGGATTGGCCACCCAAATAGGTTCAGAGGATCATGAACCATGGCCTGGACCAACGAACTGTCGTTGGGTCCATGGTCCGTGGATGAGGCCCATAGGTTTAGACCTCAAATTTCAGTTTTTGAAGTCAATTGACAGACGTGCAGGACAGACCGTCAGTCAAACCACGGTCCGTCGATCAGACTCGTCGTTAGTGACAATAATTATTTTCCTAGGGGCATTTTATTTTATCCCAATACTATGTCGTTTTTCCTATGCCTAAAACCCCTATATAAGTGTTTTAACTCTAAAATTTCCCATTTGAAAATCATTATCTCAAATTTACAAAAAAAGAACAAGTCTTCCTCCAAAATATTTCTCTCTCTAGAAAACTTGAAGAAGAAGGGTCAAAGCTAGGATTTGCAAGTCAATTCTCAAAATCCTCCATTGAAGTTAAGAAATTTGCATTGAGGTATGATAATTTTCATCGATGGATTCCTTCCATTCATGGAGTTTCCAAATTCTCCTATTTTCAAAGTTAGAATTCCCCAATTGAGTTAGGATTTTCTTCTATGTTATGGGTTCTCCTAATTGTTGATCTAACTGATTGATTTATGATCTATGATACATGACTTGAGTTAATCTCATGATTTTATGATGATTCCCCATGAACCCATGTAGTTCCCATGTTTTCTAAGTTATTATCATGTAATGTGGGTTTTGGATTGTGAAAGAAGATTATATGAAATCAAGCATGAATTGATAGAGTTACATGAATTTATGATGAATTTCTATGAACCCATATTTAACCCATGTTTTCTATTTGTTAATGATTGATAATGGTTTGAACTTTGAAAGGTGAATTATGGAATTATGCATGTTCTTATGAAGTTTATGTAAATGTTTTAAGGATGCTTTGAGATTGAAGTATCAATGATGTTGTTGTTGTTATGTTGTTGAAAGGATTTCTCACATAATAAGGGTTCTTAGGATTGAAAGGTCTTCTCACCTTAAATGAACCAACAAGTAAGAAGCTATTTTAATGTTGAGGCAAAAGGCGATTACCCATGCTCTCTAAGTAAATGACAAGAGGCGATTACCCATGTCACATGATGTAAGGACAAGAGGCGATTACCCATGTTCCTTCATGAGCTAAGATGAATGGGATTAAGAATTATTACGTGGAAGTTAAGATTAGTACCGAGTAGTCAAGTGGTGATTACCCGTGTCCCATAACTATTTTCCAACATAGTATTGTCTAGATAGACATTAGCTAGTGGATCCACAATAGATAGACATTCATGGTCCTTACCGTGGTAAGTAGGACACCCGTTTTTGGTGTGGGATAAACACCATATTCCATGTTTCTAGCTCACATGGTCTTATATGTCGGTTAAGGCTACTTCCCACAAACAATTAAAGTTATGATTAACCAAGGTTAGTTCAAGAAGTATTGGAAGTATGTTTTAAGATTATATTCACTGGCATTGATCTTGTCTTATGACTTATGCTTTCTAACTCTCAAGTTTCAGGGTTTAACTTGATCATTGCATGCTCATGAAAATGTCCTATTTTATCATTGCTTAAATGTTTATATGCATGGCTATCATACCTGGTACATCTTTGTACTAACGTATACTCTTGCCTACATTTCCCCAAATATAGGGTCCGACAGTCAGGGTTCTCAGTTTCGTGGCTAGAGATTGATTAGAGAGATTCCAAGCTTTGGTGAGTCCTCATGTTTCGAGGACGGACTTTCATTGTGTTCATTTTTCTTTCTTACTTTCATTTTTGAACATGTTGTATGGGCTAGGCCCAATTTCATTCATATGTACTAGATGGATAATGAGACAAGTGTTTAGACTTTCGCCTTACTTTTATAAAATGATTTGGACTTTGAAATGTTCTCCTTTATCTCTTTTATTCCATTTCTTATGTTATGAATGCTAAGTGGCTTGTATGGGGCCTCTCGGGGTCTCATACACCATTTTACGCCTAGGGGCTACCTTGGGTCGTGACAGAGGGCTTGATAAAAAAATAGAATTTGAGAATGGAGGAAAGAGTTTCAGAAAGAAAAAGTTGTGAAAAAGAAAGAAACTTTGAATATATGTGAGACTTAAATCCTCAAGAAAGTTGAAAATCGTTGCATGTGGGGCATCTTGAAAGAAGAATAAGAAAATGGTGTGAAATGTGCATTGATTTGAAAATTGAAAAAAGTAGAAAAGTTGTCGATTGGAAAGTTGTTGTGTAGTGTTCAAGGAGGGTGTAGTAACTTATACCCAAATGATATCCTAACTTTCCCCAAGCCTACATTACAAGCTTAACAAAGTCTTTTGATATTTCCAACCGAATGAAGTTGAGTCAAAATTGATTGAAAATATAGGTAAGCCTATAGGGTGTCATTTGTGTTCATGAAATGTTTTGTTGTGAGTGTTTGCATCTTTGTCCCTTGTTTCTTAAATACTTTCTGAGTCTTTTGGGACATTTCTTTCTTTGTGAGGGCATGTCAGTTGGTAAAGTGGTGATTTTGATAATTCCAAAATGAGTCAAGTGAGCATATCAAAGAGCTAAGGAATTGAGTCACTTCTTGAGTTTGAGTTGTTGTCATTTAATGATTTTAAATTCTTTAAATTGTTCCTTGAGAATGCAGGGATTTAGTTTGTAAAAAGTTTGCATGTGGACTATTTGTTAGTACCAACCAAAGTCATTACCTTTGTGTTTAAGTGAATATGGTTAAATTGATTTGTGGTGTGTGCTAGAATAAAGAGCCTCTATGGTTTTTAATATTCTTTACTTGAGGACAAAAAAAGTTTCTAAGTTGGGGGTGTTGATGAGTGGTGGATTTCCACTCATCTGAGGCTCTTTTGTTAGTTATTTTGGCTTGCTTTGGTTTAGAATCAGTGCTTCTAATGTTGTTTTCTTCATATTTGCAGGAAAATGAAATGGAGAATAGATTTAGAAGATCTTTGAAGAAACCAAGTGAAATTGGAGCAAAAAGAGGTCAAATTGGAAGAAAGTAGAACTTGTAGGAAATTGCTTTTCACGATCGCATGATGGAGAGGTCGTGATCGCGTGGTCAGGGGTCGTGATCGCCTAACCCAATGACATTACTCGTTGTGATCGCGTGAGACAAATGCCGCGACTGCGAAGGGTAAACTGCATGGCGCCTAGACATATTGGGAATTTCACCAAATATATTCCCAAAAACCTTTTTACACTCATGGGAAGTCATTGTTCAATTATGCAAGATTCCATATCAGAAAATAGAAAAAAATTCATAGCTTAGGTTAATATCTGACGACTAAATTGTAGATTTCAATTTGGGGTTGAGACATTGAAGGCGAGTTGCCGCACATTTAGTTGTTAATTGAAAGGTTGTGTTCTATTTTAGTAATATCTTTTACTCTTTCTTCATTTCCTTGTTCGTAATTGCTAAAAATGTGGGTGTGATAATTTGTATGAAATTGGGGCTTTTGTGCTAGAAATAGACAAAGCTTTTTGGGTGTTTAATTAATTGCTCAATTTCTTTTGTAATTCATTGTTTTGCATGCTTGATTTCATGAAATAGGTTAAATATAGTTTTTATGTTTGAATTTATGGGTTGAGAGTGCACGCTCAATCCTAGCTTCTGATATATGATTAATACTCGAAAGAAATTGGTTGAAGTGGAGAATTAGATTGATAATCACATTTTGACTTTAAATCTTTAATTTGAGATCGAAAGAAAAAAGTTTAGCGTTTCTTTGTTGCGTGCAAGGCTTCTTTTAAAGAGAGTTCTAAGTTAAGGTAGTGGGTTGTTTCATATTTGTGTGATTGAGACCGAAAGGAGATATCACAATAAAACACTTTGAGATCGAAATATAATTAGCGTAATTGAAGATGACCTAGCCTACCCATTAGTCATTGAATGATCTTGGATTGAATTGAAATGAATCGTTCACTGTTAATTTATCCCAAGCTTTCCCATTCCCATCCATCCGTTGCTTGATATCGTCTTTTCCCCCATTAGAAGCGTAGTTATAAAAATTGCTTTCTATTTGATATTTGTGTACCTTATATGTCAAGGTTAAAACTAGTATCTAGTTAGCCTTCATCTTTTCAATTATCGTTACATTGTTCCTTTTGGGATTCGACCCCGACTCTTAGTTGGATATTTTTATTGACGAGGATCGCTCACTCTTTTAATTCATTTTGGAGGGTGATTTGAGCGTTATCAAATACTTCATTTCATGCATTAGAATATTTAAAACAACTAATTGAATCATAATTGAAAAGAATCCATGGAAATTGAATAAAACTCTAACTTTGAATTGAGAATTTAACTTGTAGAATTGGGATCTTTGGGGACCAAATGGAGGAAAGTACTCCATAGGTGAATACTAACATACCTTGGTGATCAAGACCCGAAAGCTATGGTGAATTGGAGACCTTGAAGTAAAACCCTAGCTTCTTGTTCCTTTGCTTGAGAGAGAAATTCGGGGAAGAACTTAGAAAGAATTTGGGATTTAGGAGAATGATTTTAGAATGAGTAGGTTTTAGGATTTAAATGCTTGTATAGGGCTAAAAAAAACATAGGTAAAGTATTAGATGCACATGGAAAGACTAAAATAGTCCCGACTTAAATCTATCAGGACCTGTACAGAGGCCGTCACAAACCATTCATCACTTCACACACCGTGAAGATGATCGTGGATGTTAAGGATTTTCCTATGTTTTTGGGGTTCTATTTCACGGGAGGGTAAGTGGGTCATGGACCACTTCATGGTCTGTGAACTAACTTATTGAACCATCCTTGAACTCTCCAACACTGGTTTTTCTCCAAGGCTCGATCTAGGAGACGTTCCCTTCTCGACAGACCGTACATTGGTCTATGACTAGTGCACCACCACTTTTTTCAGCGATATACTTTCCCAACCATACATGCCAAATTCTAAGGTGTTATAATGTACTTCATTCATGATTTTCTCATCTTCTTCAACATCCACACATCTCAACAAGTTCAAATACGAGGTTTGTTTATGATGAATTTCCCTACCCAGAATGAAACCACCAGGCTGGCGTCTAATAATCTTTTGTTGTTTCCATTAACATATTCGGGATATTCTCCTATCTTCAATGTTTTTTGATGTCTAGGTATCATGGATCACCATATGATTCCAATTCAATTGTGTTACAATAACCGTGTTGGTCAGGTTCTTGAATTTCCAAAGGGTGATGCAAGTGTTTCCAAGATATGGAAGCATTGAGGCCAAAGTAGCTAATGCATCTACAATTTGATTATGAAACTTGAGAATATATATGATTATGAAACTTGAGAATATATCTAAACTCGATGGACTTCAACCTTTTGTTGAGGTCTTCCACACACTTTGTGTAAGGAATGAGCTTAAGGTCCCGTGTTTCCCATTCTCTTTGAGCTTACCGAATAAGCAAATTATAATTTCCAAACACAATCAACTCTTTAACTTGCAAGCTTATTGTCATATTCAAACCCATGGTGGAAGATTCATACTCTGCAGTATTATTCATACAAAAGAAATAAAGTTTTTTTGCTACCAGGTAATGTTACCTAGTGGGTGATATGAGATTTGCCCAAATCCCTATGCCATTTACATTAACTTCTCTATCAAAGTATAATTTTCAAGCATGATTTTCATCAAAAAATACTTCCTCAATTGAGCTAACCTCTTTATCTGGAAAATATGTATCGAATGGTTCATAGTCTCCATTGACTGGATTCTCTGGCTAGTCATCTGCCAAAGCTTGGGCTTTCATTGCAGTTCAAGTAACATATTTAGTATCAAATTCTGTGAGAAACAATTGCCATTTTGTGAGTCTACCACATGGCATTGGCTACTGAAAAATTTACTTCAAAGGATCTATCCTAGATATGAAATAAGTTGTGTAGGAAAAAAAGTATTGTTTTAACTTTTAAGATATACAGGTTAGGAGCAACACGTCCTTTCCAAGAGTATCTGCTTGACCTCATATCTAGTTAATTTCTTGCTCATGTAGTAGATTGCTTCATAATTTCTTCTTGTGGCATTGTGTTGACCAAGAACATATCCAAAGGAATTATCTACTAGGTTCAGGCGGGAGGGTTGGAAAGATACTCTTTGATTTTTTCAAAGGCTTGTTCACAATCCACTGTCCATTTGACAGTAGCATCATTTTTAAAAGTTCAAAAAGAGGCTCACAACTGGTTCTGAGTTGAGCAATAAACCTCCTAATGCAGTTTAATCTCCTGAGTAAACTATTGACTTCAAACTAATTTTTCTGGTGTGGCAGTTCTCAAATAACTTTTATTTTGGAAGGTTACAATCCGGTACCCCTTCTGCTAACTATCAAACCCAAAAGCTTTCCAGGTGGAACTCCAAATGCATATTTTGTTGGATTGATCTTGAGATAAAATCTTTACACCCTAGTTTCAAATTATTTTTCACGTCTTGCCCATGATTAGCATGTGTTTTGGACTTTATGATTATGTCATCAACGTATACATCAATTTCTTTAACACCATGTCATGAAACATGATGTTCATAGACTTCATGTAAGTTGTCCTAGCATTTTAATACTGAATGACATGACCCTATAGCAATAGGTCCTCCATGGAGTGGTTGAAGCAGTTTTCTATGTGTCTTCATCATCCATCAGAATTTTGTGATGCCCAGCATAACAATCCATGGATGATTTCATGTTAGGCACAATTATCAACAAGAATGTGGATATTGGTAATGGAAAGTGTTCTTTCAGACTAACTTTGTTGAAATCCCCGTAATCAAGACCAATTGTGGTCTTTCCATCTTTTTTGGGCATAGAAACAACATTTTCCAGCCAAGTAGTGTAGCGAATAACTTAGATCACATTTGCACTCAATTGTTTCATGATTTCCTTCTTGATATTTTCACTCACACCTGGTTTGAATTTCTTCATTTTTTTTCAACGGGTGGATAATCAAACTGAGTTGGCAACTTATGAACCACTAAATCGATACTCAAACTCGACTCATTATAGGACCAAGAAAATACATCTTTGTATTAAAAAAATAGATTATGACATTCCTAATATTCTACTTGGCTTGAATGCTTATCTTTGTATCTTTGACTAGGTTTGTTCTAAAACTATTTCAGATTATTATTACTTTCCCTAAAAGCCTCATCTTCATTGTATTCAGCCTCTTGACCCACTGATTCAAGAATAAACAACTCTTTGCTCTGGGAATGATTTCCGCATGCATGTTATGTAATCAAGACCATCATTAACAAAATTGAGGAAAATGAAAGATAATAATTAGGGAAGGGGAAAATACAAAATACAGAATTGACTCAGAATAAAATCTAGCTCCAGCTGAATTTTACGAGTTCATATTCCCCCGGGGAATTCTCACAATGTCTGTAATGGTCCATGTGAGAGCACGTTTGAACCTTTTCAATACTAAAATTAAAGCCCCAACTTGGTGCTCAAGTCTGCAGATATAATCACCGTCAAAGTATGTTTTCACCCAAGAAGAAATATTTGAGATTAGAAGGCTGATGAGTTGGCGTTTTACCGAATCATTAGACTCAAATTGATGAATTATTGCCTTATCATAATGCTAATTGAAGGGGTTTAGGCCCTATTTCTCTTGGATGCAAGGATTCTTTGGAAACAACAAGTTTGATAGATTTGAAGCCAAAACTGACTGAAGCACACCGCTAACGAAATTGACGTCCTACAAGAACCAACAGGCATCTAGTGAACTAAACGCTGTCTTGAATGGAGCTAAGTTGTCTTAACACCAGTCTTGCTATAGGCGTAGTACAATTATTTATTAGCGATTCACTAGTGCCAGCGCAAATGTGATGTTCCGTGAACTCATAGCGCATTTGACGCTCAAAACAAAGGATTAGTTCGAGAAATCAAGTGTGTTTATGTAGATCTGCTATTTTTCTTTTATGTTGAACAAGTAAAACACATAGATGCGAAAGATAGAAAAAAAGGAAGGAAAGTGAACTGAAGCCAACACTATAGAGCCCCAGACGGGTCATGGTCATGTTGACGAGCTGTCTGAGGGCTCATGGAAATGAGGCAATGAAGTCTTCAAACTACCTAAGTTAAACATAAAGATCACGGAGCCTCAGACAGATCATTGTCCACTTGACGAGCCATTTGAAGGCTCATGGAAGAGAAGCAGTGTTTGTTGTGGAAGATTAAGTTCAGTTTGAAGGCCACGGAACCCCAGACGGGTCGTGGTTGAGATGATGAGCCTTGCAACTGCTCATGGAATGAAGGCAAGAAATCAGTAGTAACCCAAGTAGAGGCAAAAATCTACAGAGCACTACACGAGCCGTCTAGTAGCTCATGAAGATCTCTAGTAAAAGAAAACCCACACTATCTAAGTGTGGGACTACGAAGGTCTGACGAGCCGTCTAGTGTTAGAAAAGACATCAACTTGCCCGTGAAGCCTCACGATAGTTCAGTCCTACTTCAAGTAGGACTTGTTTTTAAAGACTATTTTAATTACTTAGTGCTTAATTTTGAATACCATCTTTTATCATTCGTATATTGCGACATAGTGAGCAAGCAGAAACGAGAGTTTCCAATTTTCAAACACTTTTATTTGTCCATTATTTTGAATTAAAACTTTGTGATCGTGATTTAGTGTTGATAATCAAGATTCTATTGGTTTGCTATTATTCTAAGTTTCTTATACCATGGTTTCAATAATATCTTCTACTTGTTTTCTTGGAATAATGAGAGGCTCAATACCACGACTAGGGTTGTGGAAACCATGACTAAAACATAATGATGGATTCAAAATATGAGTAATGTTTAGTTGTTAATTGGACGTGTTTATTCCACTTTCATGATGATTTCTTTCTAGTGAGTGCACGCATTAGAACTTGCCTGTATTTATCACTTGTTCGAGAGAAAAGTGATAATTAGGAAAAAGTTAAATCAAACTCCATTAACCTTTTATGAAGATTTGAGTTCGAGAGAAGAGAATCTTCTTAACAAGTATCCAAGGGTAAGCATCAAAACACTCTACCAAGATGAAAAGAGTGAGAGTCATCTAATAAGGCTGAGAAGCGTTTATATGTATCTAACTTGCTAGGAACATGTAATATTAACAATGGGTGATTACTCTTATAAGAATCTAGAGTGAACTAAAGGTCTTGGGAAACACAATCCTAGTCTCGTTAAAATCAACAACTGAAATCTTGGAAATATTGTGCTCTTGTCAACTGTGAAGTTAAGACTCAACATTGGTTACCTAAACATTAAAACAACCCAGTATTTACTTTCCGCAATTTACTCTCTTTTGGAAATATCAACCTCAATTGAATAAAAATGTCAGTAAGGTCTTATCTGTAGTAAATTTCTTGTGCGATCGACCTCAACTCCAGTTGAGTTCTATAAATTGACTTCGACCATTTATACTTCTTTATTGAGGTGTAAGTTTGGACGTATCAAATGTTGGAGAACTTAGGTTCAGAAATACCTTACTAGCTATTATTTCAATTGTAGTTATATTTCCAAATATTACTTCTTGTTTATTTTCTGTGACATCTATAGGTGAGCTCACTGGTGAATGCAAAACAACAGAATTTAGGGAGCATATTTGATTACTTACAATCCGAAATTTAGTGAAACCATAAGAAAGATGGTGAATGCATAAGAACTCAAAGCTCAGCGGCAATGATTGAGACAATATGCTGAGGCCCATACTAGAGGCGCTCAGTAGAATGCTAATGACCCACCTAGGGTGGTTCAGGAGAATGAAGGAGTAGAGGAGATAGCTCCTCCTCAATACCAACCACTAGCTCCAAGGGGTCGAGTTCAACAACGGGTGCAAATGGTATTTGAAGAAGACTATCTAGATTTGGATGGGGCTGGAGCTACTGGAGCTATAGTATTACCAATGTTACCTCCAGGAGTGAAGTTCACCATCACTAACACCATGATCCAACTGTTGAACCTGAAAGGGATGTTCAGAGGAGCTGCTGGTATGAGGCTGAGGTTGTTTCCTTTGTATCTGACTAGGGAAGAGACAAACTGGCTGAATGAGTTGCCATACGACTCAATCAGAACATGGGCTAAACTAAAGAAAGGTTTCTTGGAGAGATTCTTCCCTGAAGCAAAAGAGCTGCAAATGAAGGACGAGCTAGGTTCTCACAAGCAACTACTAGATGAAGCAATGCATGACACTCGATGGAGATTTATCCAAAAGCTGAAGAAGTGCCCAAATCATGGCCTCACTGACACGCACTTGAAGCAGGTAATTTACAGGTCACTAAACTTTGTGACTAAACCTGTTGTGGCTGCAGTATGTGGTGGATCGTTTATGAAGAAACCATTCCAAGAGATAATGGTTGTAATGGATGAAGTTTCAAAGAATAACAGACCTGGCACACTAGATATGCAGAGGTAGGAGATCTTGGGTTCAATTTTAAACTCTCAGCTGAGCAAACAAAGAGAAAAGAAGAAAGGGACCAAGACATGGCCCATATGAAGATTCAAATGGACATTCTCACAAAGCACATTATTTTAGATCCAGAAAAGGTAAATGTTGTTGGTGCTGCTAACAGGTATGATGAGCAAGATGCTAATTTTGATGAGGAAGCCAAGTACTTGAATAACCAGTGGGCTTTCCACAATTATAACTCAGGCAACCAAGGCTATAATTCTTGAAAGCAAGCAAGGAATCAATAAAGAGATGGTCAGTATGATAGACCAGGAAACTGGGAACAAGGTAACTGTCAGAACAATGAGGGATACAAAATGAGCGCAATGGTAGGGATGTACCTCCAGGCAATAGAGATCGAGCGGTTCCAGGATGGAGGATATATTAGCAAAGGTCTTTCAGAAAGTTTAATCTATAGATGTCGGGGTCAAAGACTGAAAATGAATTATATGGTATGAGTCAACTTGTATACTCACATACGACATCTATCAAACAATTAGAGCACGATATGGGGCAGTTGTTAGCCTCACTAAACCAGAGAAAGAATGGAGCAATACCTCGTGATACCATTCAAAATCCAAAGAAAGATGGGCATTGCATGGCGATCACTACAAGAAGTGGTAAATAACTTCCAGAACCTAAACCTGCAAGTATTGAGCAGGAAGAGAGCATAGAAAGAAATGAGGAAACAAGAGTAGATGCTGAATTTGCAGATGACTCAGAGGTATTTAGAAGGGTAGAGTAGCCGCCGAGAGAGAAAGAAACTACAGTAGAGGTAACCTTGACTCTATATCAAATACCCTGACTTCCTCCTCCATTTCCTTAAAGGCTCAAGAAGAAATCCAAAGATGGAAAATTCTTAAAGTTCATATCCACGCTTCAACAACTATCAATGAATATTCCGCTAATAGAAGCTCTAGAGCAACTTCCAGATTATGCTAAGTTTATGAAGGACTTGGTAACAAAGAAGAGGGTTGCGAGTTTCGAACCAGCAGTTAATGTTCAACATTGTAGTTCTATTGCTATAAGGTTTTTGGTGTAGAAGAACGAGGATCCAGGTGCGTTCACTATAACATGCACCATTGGTGCATTCGAGTTCGCTAAAGATCTATGTGATTTATGAGCGAGCATAAATATTATGCCATTGGCCATATACAATCAACAGGGGTTGGGTGCTCCAAAGCCCACCGCGATGAGGTTGATGATGGCAGATCAGTGAAGAGGCATGTGGGTATTTTGTGTGATGTGTTGGTTAAGGTAGAAAACTTCATCTTCCCGACTGACTTTGTGATTTTTGATTGCGAAGTGGATTTGGAGGTTCCCATAATTTTGGGAAGACCATTTTTGGCCACTGGTAGAGCTTTAGTTGATGTAGAAAGTGGGGAGCTGAAATTTTGACTGAACAACGAAGAGGTCAAATTCAAAGTCTATAAGTAGATGAAGCAATCACATGATATGAGTGGGGTGTCCATCGCTAAATAGGGTGACATGGAAACATCCATAGAGGAAAGATTTATTGTAGAGACATTGACTGTAGTGATAATGAATTTTAATGAAGCCTTTCAGATTGATGAGACTCTAAATTCACTACATGGCATGGGTTCACATTCATATTCACCCAAGAAGTTAGACTTGGACTTGAAGAATAGGCCAAATCCTCCAGCAAAACCATCTATCGAGGAACAAGTTATGCTTGAATTGAAGCAAATGCCTGGTCATTTGAGGTATGTATTTCTAGGAAAAAATAGCACTGTGCAAGTTATTGTGGCTTCAGATCTTAATGATGAGAAAGTGCAAGTAGTGGTGAAGGTGTTGAAGAGATTCAAGAAATCAATTGGTTGGACCATTATTGATATCATTAGGATACCTTCAGGTATTTGCACTCACAAAATTTAGCTAGAAGAAGATTGCAGCCAGAGTATAGAACACTAGAGGAGGTTAAATCCATCAATGCAAGAGGTGGTGAAGAAAGAAATTGTCAAGTGGATGGATGAAGGGGTGGTGTACCGCATTTCTGATAGTCATTGGGTGAGCCAGTGCAGTATGTGCCCAAGAAGGGTGGAATGATAGTAGTGACGAATGCGAAGAATGAATTGATCCCACAAAGGGGAGTTGTAGGTTGGTGAGTATACATGGACTATAAGAAGTTACACAAATGGACCTTGAAAAGACCATTTTCCAATGCCTTCAATGAATGAAATGTTAGATAGGTTGGCAGGAAAATGGTGGTACTGCTTCTTGGATGGTTTTTCTAGGTATAATCAGATCTCAATTGCACCAGAAAACTAGGAGAAAACCATATTTACATGTCCCTATGGCACCTTTGTGTTCAAGCGCATGCCATTTGGATTGTGTAATGCACCGACTACTTTTCAGCGGTGTATGATGTCTATCTTTTCGAACATGGTAAAGGACACTTTGAAGGTATTCATGTATGACTTTTCTGTTGTAGGTGAAACTTTTGATGACAATTTGTTTAATCTTAGTAGAGCATTACATAGGTGTGAAGAGTCAAACCTAGTGCCAAACTGGGATAAATGCCACTTCATGGTCAAAAAAGGAAAATTACTAGGCCATAAAATGTGTGAGAAAGGTTTGGAGGTGGATACAACCGAGATTGAAGTAGTTAAAAAGCTGCGTCACATATCTCTATAAAGAGGGATCGGAGTTTCTTGGGTCATGCTGGGTTTTATAGGCGTTTCATCAAGGATTTTTCTAAAATTACACATCCTTTGTGTAAGCTGTTAGAAAAGGAGATGAAATTCACTATTGATGAGGCATGCACCAAAGCCTTTGAGTATTGAAGGCTAAATTGATCTCTTCCCCAGTGATCATCGGTCTAAATTGGTCAGAACCATTTGAGGTGATCTGCGATGCAAGTGGTGTTGCCTTAGGGGTTGTGCTAGGAAAAAGCGCAATGAGGTGTTTCACCTGATCTACTATGCATGCAAGGCGCTAAATGGAAAACAATGAAACTACACTGTCACTGAGCAAGAATTGCTTGCAGTGGTGTATGTCTTTGAGAAACTCAGAGCATACCTACTGGGAACCAAGGTAGTAGTACACACTAACCATGCAACACTGCGGTACCTGTTGGCGAAGAAAGATGCTAAGCCAAGGTTGAGAATATGGGTGTTTTTGTTACAAGAGTTTGACTTTAAAGTCAGAGATAGAAGAGGCTGTGAAAATCAAGTGGGTGATCACTTATCTAGACTTGAGTCAGAGAAGAAAGAGGAAGCTGAGTTAGACATTATTTATGACTCATTTTTGGATAAGCAGGTATTAGCCGCCACTCTTGATCTCATTCCTTGGTTTTCTGAATTTGCAAATTACTTTGTAGTGACTTAATGTCTGAGGGATTGACGTTTCAACAAAGGAAGAAGTTATTGCATGTTGTAGGTAAGTACTTTTGGGATGAACCCTATTTGTACAAGATTTGTGCTGATAACATAATCAAGCGATGTGTGCCTGATGCTGAGTATTCTAGAAGCCTGTCATTCATCTCTAGTTGGTAGACACCATGGGGCTGCTTGCACTGCCCACATAGTGTTCCAAAGTAGATACTATTGGCCTACAATTCATCAAGATGCATTCAACCTAGTTAAAGGTTGTAATATGTGTCAAAGGCAAGGGGCCATCTCTCGTCATCATGAAGTACCTATGACACCCTTTTTGGAGGTCGAATTATTTGATGTTTGGGGGATTAAATTCATGGGACCATTTGTGATTTCTTTCAGGAAAAAGTATATATTGGTGGCAGTTGATTATGTCTCCAAGTGGGTTGAAGTTGTGGCTTTCATAGAAAATGATGGCAAAAGTGTTGCAGGCTTTCTAAAGAAGAATATTTTCTCAAGGTTTGGAACTCCTAGAGCAATATCAGTGATGGAGGCACACACTTCTGCAATAGAGTGTTTAGCGCTTTGTTGGCTAAATATGGGGTTAAACAACACAAAGTGGCGACACCTTATCATCCGTAAACAAGTGGCCAAGTGGAAGTCTCAAACAGGGAGATAAAGTCAATACTGGCAAAGATAGTGAAAGCCAATGGAACTGATTGGGCAAGGAAGTTAGATGATGCTCTATGGGCATATCAGACAACTTTCAAAACACCCATTGGTATGTCACCATATCGGTTAATGTTTGGAAATACATGTCATTTTCCTGTGGAATTTTAACATAAGGCACTATGGGTGTTGAAGAAGCTAAACTTGAGTTGGAGTGAAGCACCGAATATGAAACTTGAGCAGATAAATGAATTGTATAAGTTTAGATTGAAGGCTTATGAGAGATCTGCATTGTACAAGGAAAGGATGAAGCTGTATCATGACAAACATATTGAGAAGAGGACTTTCAGTCCGGGTGACTTGGTGCTATTGTTTAACTCAAGGCTACGCCTATTTATGGGAAAGCTGAGGTCCAAATCGTCAGGACCATTGAAAGGACTCAGGTGTTTCAATCGGGAGATATTGAACTTGAAAATGAAAAAGGTGAGATGTTCAAGGTAAATGGTCAGCAAGTCAAGGTTTATATGGGAGTCCTTGAAGAAGTGAAGGAATTCAAACTTGATGAAGTTTGAGTAATCAAGTAAACTACATCGCATTGCGACGTTAAATTATGCGCTACTTGGGAGGCAACCCAAGATGTAATTGGAATAAGTAGTTTAATTTTTGCTAACTTTGCTTTTGTTATAGAATCATAATGTGTACAAGTGTGCAGGATAAATTTGAGGCCTGAAGTATTCTTAACGAGCCACCAAACGAACCATTTAACAGTTCATGACTTGTGAAGAAACAAGCCATCACAGGTGGATCTCGCTGGAAAAAGGGAAATAAAATTCATGGAAGGGTTTACAGACCGTCTAACTTTCGATGGACCAATTAGCCTCTCGTGATCTTGCAGGTAACTTTTCTTGCCTAAGTCTTGCTCACGAGCACCTGTACGGGCCGTGGTGCTCTTCACGACCCACTTCACGGCTTATCAGGATTAAGTCGGCACTAACGTACCTGACCCGACCCGACCCGACCCGACCCACGAGATTAATAAACCCAAATCCTTTGTATTTAAAAGCCTTCCAAATGCCAAGAGACGGTTTCTTCCCCCCTCTACTCAAATTCATAACGTCTTTTTGGAAAAAGAAGATATTTCTAACATGTATATCAAGAAATCAAAGAATAGTTCAATCCCTAATCCAACATTGCAAGAAATTCCCAAATATCAAGTTGTCTTCTTCTCTTTATGCGAAAACTAGGGTTCAATTTGAACCTAGTTCTCACTCCTTACTTGATATAAGTTTGATCTTATTGAAATCAAGTATAAAACTACTATTTATTGATCCTTTTCATGGTATCTTTGAATTAATTTGATGTGGGTTTGTATGTTGAGGGAATGGGATGAAATTTGTGAAATACATGATTACTTGTTTATTTTATGGTTAATTCCTAATGGGTTGGACGAAATAAGTTAAATTCATACTATGAAAAGGCTAAGAGGGTCGTGTTTGGGTGTTTTGACTTATTAAATTCATTAAAGTGAGTTTGTAAGGAAGTCGACTGAAACCTAGCTTAGGTTTAAGTACACGACAGGTTTCACGGATTTTGTAAGGGTGTACGGGCCGTGAAACCCTTTGTAAACCACATTTAGGTGGTTGGTAGTCACTGGGAAACTTCACGAGGGCCTAGACGGGCCGTGGTACTTACCATGGACCATATAGATCCCTGTATAAACAAAAAAAATCCATGAAGAGTTTCTTCTCTTATTCTTTGTTCATTGCGTGGCCCTTCCCAATGATAGATTGAGTGATGACATTTTTAAGGCAAGGTTTCACTTTGTATAAATACACAGGGGAAGTTTGAGTACCGTTAGTGTTGTCATTTACTATACATGGATTCAAAGACGTAGTCTCTCAGGTACAATTGCAAAACCAAGACGCAAGATGGCACTACCGAACATCTCACCCTCTACTTCTCCCGAACATAGTTCAAGTGAGGAGGCATCTAGCAGCTCTGGTGTCTAGGTTAATAAAAAAATTGAAGATGACTCTCCCAGTGCTACTAGATCTCGGACAGTTAGGGCCACTATACATCACACTCCTTCCCAGTCTCAAGAGAAAGGGGATGATTCTGGGAGCGAGCAGGGGTCTAATGATGATTCTCGGGCATGAATTAATGACCCAAAACTAGTTGAGGGTACATAGGATGAGAGAGATAGAGAGAGTCAGGAGGATAGTGATGCTAGTGAACTTGATGAGATGTTTGTGTAGTTTGTTCGCCAGAGAGAGGCTGACCTAGTGATGCAGCAACATCTCATTGATGTCTTTCGATGGATGTGGGGCGTTCTTGGATCTAGGGATATATTTGATACTGGCATATTGTCCAAGTCTGGGGGCTTTGGAGTGAGACCAATTATCCCTGAGTCCAAAGTTGTGGAAGTAGACTTGCAAGCTTTTCCTGATATTCATAACCTGTTCAAAAAACATCAGTTTGAATGGATGACTAAAACACCAGGAGAGTATGCGCGACACTTGACAAAGGAATTCTACACCTCCTATGCAGCCTCACTACTGAATTTTGCACACACTGAATCATCCAAGAAAGGGAAAAAAGCAGTCGTAGCAAAATTGGGATCTCTTGTTGAGGTGGTTGTTCGGGGAGAGAAGGTCGAGATCTTTGAAACCACTATAAACATAGTTCTACATGGCGCGGATTACACTGCACTTACTACGGTGGGTCTTTTGAGCCTCACCACCATTTGGAGAGTAGTGAAGTCGAGATAGAGGATCCAGTCTCCAAGAAAAATATCATGAAGTGGATTGCAGAATCAATAGAATGTGATGGTGAGGCAGCATCATGCGTAAACAACCCACAAATGCACATCACCATAGCCTCGTTGACATTTCTAGCAAAGGTATAGTGGGCAGTGGTTCATGCACAGTTGCGACCAACGGGAAATGACAACACCCTATTACCTTCGCTTTTCTTCCTTAGTAGCTTGCATTATAGATGGTTACTCATTGAATGTGGGGAGAATAATTTCTACAGAGATGAGGGATCGTTCCTTGAATGAAAGAGCGAGTCTTCCATTTCCTTGTCTAATAAGGAGACTAAGTGTGTATGCCAACATACTACCTAATAAATTGGTGGACAGATATGTAGAGGCAACAAAGGTGGTGACTAAGATAAAAGGTGTAGGAAACCCTCTATATGGTTCGAGAGCAAGTCCTGAAGGACTTTTGGTAGTTATGTCACATGTTCTGGTTGAGCCTTCGAGAGCTGAGGGGGGCAGTGAGCAAGCTGAGGGGACATCCCAACCAACTGTGGGAATGCATCCACCTCCAGCATCATCTTCAAAGGCTACATGTACTTTTTGTGTCTTTGCCCACTTTATTCCTTGAGAGATTGGTAGCGGAGCAGAGGCATACTGGGTCCAATCTAGACAAGGTAGTTGTAAAACTAACACATGTTGTCCAGAGTTAGGTGTAGGGTGCGGAGCAACGTCTGTGAGATAAACTCCGACAAGAGGTTTCTATTCTGAAGAACATGATGGTGGGTTAGAAGCTCATGTATATAGTCGGCTACAGGCTTAGGGTCCTATAGATGGTGCTTCTTCACAATCACAAATGGCTAAAATAAAAGCTGCAATTGCAAAACTGGCAGATAAGCCGGTCATTATGCCTCCACCACTTGCACCAGATCCTTTGATGAATTTATTTAGCATGCCCCCGACCACTCAGTTAGTTGATGACATTTGGGGTGATTTGGCTAGACTAGCAACTGTAAAGAGAAAGGGGAATGATATAGGCTCTGACTCAGAGCACAATGAAGAGCTTTTGAGGGAGGATCGGAAGATATTGAAAAGAGCACGAAAAGCATCCAAAAGGAAGGCTAGGGAGAAGGAGGCTTTGGAGCCACTCCTACTCCTGTGGATAGTAGTTGTCATGAACCAGTTCATGCCCCTGAGCGCACACCCATTGATAAGGGTATTGACATCCCTCAGACTACCGATTCCTAGTGCGTCGCAGGTATGACCCCTCCCTATAACCCTTGTATTTAGTAGATTGAGGGAAAAGTATATTTTGTTGGGGATGGGTGATTGAGCAACCTCCCAGTAGTTCTTAGTGCATGGAGGTTGGCTCTTGTTTTTGTTTTGGAAATTTTTGTGACAGTTAGTAGTTTTTTTGTGGTGCTGTGTAGTTGGATTGATAGCAACAGCTGAATCTTGTGTTTTGTGGGAAATGATAAGAAATATGTCCTTAATCTGAAACAGGATTGTTAGGATCTTTGTGCGACATCTCAGATACTTGCGTGTTGATCATTGCTAGCTAGGAACATAAATTGGTTGACTGAAACACCGGAAGTGTAAGCATGTGTTCCATGTGAGTGTGAGGTTTGTTTGAAGTCTAACGTTGTATGTAGAAGCTAGAACTTTCCCAAGTAGTCTTGCTTAAAGAGCTGAATAACTGGATAGGAAAGGATCATAGGCCATTTTGAATTAAGTCCACTTTAACCAAAAACAACTACCAAATGAAATCAGGAACCCTTGAATCGTATTTGAGCCTTGAAGCTGATTTTGTTCTCACCATGTTGAAATCGTATCCTTGGTTCTTCGAAGGCACGATGCTATAACTGAGGCCAAAAGCCTAAGTTGAGGGTGGTCTTGACATGAATAAAAATATATATCTTAGATATCGTATCCTTTGTTACTCCGAAGGCACGAAACCATAATGCATGCTTGAATGGTTCAAGTAAATTGTAGTTACAAAAAAAAAAAAAAAGGAAAGAGAAAAAGAAAAGAAGAAAATAAATGATGAGTACCGAGAATTGGTAAAAGAAAAAAGGTTGGAACCACTCGAATAAGAGTTTTGCACTAATAAGAACTTTGGAGAACCCAGGTAATCGAGTCACTAATATACCAAATATTCCACTCCCTAGCCCGAGCCAATGTTACAAGCCAATAAAAGTCCTATAGTGATCCTATTCCGGTTTTTTGATAGTTGATGTGTAGAAAACAAGGGCAAGCCTATGGTCTGTATACTTGCACTGTTAGAAGTTCTTTTAGAGAGCGAGAGTACTCATCAGTCCCAATTATCGTGTGTGAGGGACTTCTTTGTTGTGAGGGCACTATATTTGCATTTGATAGTCAATATGTTAGCTGAAAGTTGGTACTGGCATAAGAATGATCGACTATGTGTAATGGGATGTCGTCCATTGATCCTTGCATGTTAGATAGATGATTTTGGATATGATTGTTTTTGAGATAGCCGCTACATATTTATGATGTGTTCCTTGGTATTTGAGCGTCGAGTGTTGTCAATTTCATCGCTTGAGGACAAGTAGTGGTTCTAAGTTGAGGGTGTTGATGTGCCGTGAACTTATAGCACATTTGAAGTTCAAAACTAAGGGTTACCGAGAGAAATTGATTGTGTTAATGTAGATATGATGTTTTTCTTTGATGTTGAACAGGTAAAACACGTAGATGCGAAAGATAGAAAAAAGAAAGGAAAGTGAACTGAAGTCAACACCACAGAGCCCTGGACGGTCCGTGGTCATGTTGCCGAGCCGTCTGAGGGCTCGTGTATAGAAGGCAGTGAAGTCTTCAAACTGCCTAAGTGAAGCATAAAGATCACGGAGCTTCAGACAGGCCGTAGTCCACTTGACGAGCCATATGAAGGCTCGTGGAAGAGAGGCAGTGTTAGCTGTGGAAGATTAAGTTCAAACTGAAGGCCACATAACTTCAAACGGGTCGTAGTTGAGATGATGAGCCTTATAGCTACTCATGGAATGAAGGCAAGAAATCCAGTAGTCACCCAAGTGAAGGTACAAGTTTACGGAGCACTAGACGAGCTGTCTAGTAGCTCATGAAGATATCTAGTGACAGAAGGCCCACACTGTCTGCTGCTTGTAAGTTTCTTATAACATGCTTTGAGTAATGTCTTCTACTTGTTTTCTTGAAACAAGAAGAGGCTAAATACCACAACTAGGGTTGTGGAAACCATGACTAAAATATAATGATGGATTCAAAATACGTGTAACGTTTAGTTGTTAATTGCTTGTGTAGATTCTACTTTCATGATGATTGTTTTCTGGTGAGTGGACACATTAGAACTTGCCTGTATTTATCACTTGTTCGAGAGAAAAGTGATAATTAGGAAAAAGTTAGAATCAAACTCCAATAACTTGTTATGAAGATTTGAGTTCGAGAGAAGAGAATCTTCTTAACAAGTATGCAAGGGTAAGCATCAAAACACTCTAAGACTGAGAGGAAAAGAGTGAGATCAACTAATAAGGTTGACAAACATTTAGATATATCTTACTTGATAGGAACATGTAATATTAACAACGGATGATTACTGGTTTAAGAATCTAGAGTGAACTAAAGGTCATGGGGAACACAATCCTAGTATCGTTAATATCAATAACTAAAATCCTGGAAATACCGTGCTCTTGTAAACTGTGAAGCTAAAGCTCAACATTGATACCTTAAACATTAAAATAACCCAATATTTACTTTCCGCAATTTACTCACTTTTGGAAATATTTCCACAAGTGAATAAAAGCGCCAGTAAGGTCATTTTCTAAAGTAAATTCCATGTAAAATCGACCTCAAATATAGTTGAGTTCTATGAATTGAATTCGATTGTTTATACTTCTTAATTGAGGTATGTGTTTGGACATATCAAAATGCTCTTGTGAGATTTGAAGGTCAAAGTGAGGAGGCAACTGGCACTCCATAATATATCATCAGTGTTCCATCGGTGCAGCGCCGGTCTGAAGATGAAAGCTGAACGGATAAAATACAATTATGGAAAATACTATTTCTTTTGGAATGTTTCAAGGATAGAATAGGGATTTGTGCAATTATGTACCATGATCTTCTTCCTAATTAACAATAGAGAAGAGAGTCTTATTTTTGAGAAAAAATATTGATAGAGTATAGTGAAGAACTTCTTAGCGTTTAGAGGAAGAAACCTCATATTTGTGTCAATCTAAGCATGGAATTTAGTTTTTTCTAATCAGTTTTTCTTGAATAGAGATTACCTACATGGGTTTTATCTCTATTTCTTCTTTTTATGAGAATCTAGACCCTTAACTAGGGGTCTGTGTGCTAGTTGGGGGTGTAAAACCCCGAATAAGTATTGATTAATCAATTTTAATATTGATCGTATGACATGGATCTTGAATGGAATGAATTTTATTCACATTAAAGATGAACGCTGCTATCTCATGCTTTAAGTTCACAAAGATATTGTTGTCTTGAATTTTTAATCTAAGAATAAGTGGTTTCAAACATTGATTGATCTCTCTAACACCATTTGGGCTTGGAAAAGCAAAATGGAGGTAGGTAAGACTCAATAGTGAGGACTTGTTGAAATTACTCTATGGGTTTGAGTTAGGAATGACATAATCCAAGTGATTTCACATTTAATGATATGAGCTAGAGATAGTCTATCTAGTCAAGCAATATTTGGTGTTTTTCTTGGAAGGGTCTTAGAGTCTGGAAGAATCTAAGGGACATACACTGGATAATTTGGGAGAATATCAAAGTGTAGCCTAGACCAAGCTTTATCCATGTATGAATCGATGTTTCTTTTGTTAATATTTGTCTATTCAAGTTGAAACCCCAATCATTAGGCACAAACCCCTAGTCCTTTCTAAACTAGTTAGACTGTATTTGTATTTATTCCCTATTTTTATTTCTTAATATTGATGAAATTTAGTTGTTAGTGAACCGCCCCCCCACACACACTATATATATATATATATGTGTGTGTGTGTGTATGTGTGTGTGTGTGTGTTTTGGTAGAAAATTCAATTTGTTTGTTTGTTTCAAATTGTGATATAAATTGAAGAAGAGTCCCATCTCCCAATCCTGGTGGTTCGATCCCATTTTCTTTTGTTGATTTCTTTTTCAAACTTGTGTGTATTTTGTGTTCTTATTACTTTGTGTTTTTTTTCTGACCAAAAATAGGGAAAGAAGGACTAAGCAGGTGATGAAGAGAGCATTGGTGATGCAGGATTTGCAAATGAATTTGCCGTGAATGAAGTATCCATGGAGTTGGTTCTAGCCACAGTATTATGCCTACCACCAGAAGTAAGGGATGTTGTGTTTCAAGAGATAATTCCATTGCTTCATTTACTACAAATAAAGGGGCTATTAGGAGGAATAACGGTGGAAGATTCTAATCGCCATTTAAAGAATTTCATGGATAGTTGTCTCCCTTTTGAGATGATGAAAAACAAACGAATGTTTATTCGGCTTAGGTTGTTTCCCTTCTTACTAATTGATGAAGCCACAATAGGGATTGAGGTTAACCTAAGGGTCTATTACAACTTGGAAAGAGATGGACAACATTTTTCTTTGAAAATATTTCATGATTCCCTCATGATAAAAATGCGAGGCAAAATTGCAAGCTTTTGGTAAAATCCAGAAGAACCTTGATGAGTGGTAAATTTACATTCATTTGAGGCCTATTCAATTTAATAATTAGTATCCTCAATGCCTAATTATGTCCTATACTAATGATATATAGATGATTTGTAGCTACGAAGGATAAAGGACAAGGTGAGGATGAACATTTCAAAGGAAGGCCAAGAATGTTAAAATTTAATGAAAACCCTGAAGCTGAAGCTCGCCAAAACAAAAAGGGTGAATCGCCAAAATGGTTGGTTTCGTGAAAGTTTATAGTGTTCAATAAATATGGGTCAAGCCAAATCTGTAAGAAGAGAAGAATTTAGCGACACGCCGAACTAGAAAAGGCGAGTTGAGTGGCACCGTCTAATGTGACAGACTTTTGAGCTAAAAATGAAGGTCGAGAAGGCAAGTATGGTAGAAATTGGCGATACGCCTAATGGAAAAAGTAAGGCTTAGTCGAGTCCGCCGATTAAGAATCAAATATCTGAAGCCTGAGACCAAAAAAGGGAGAGCTGAAGGACCAAACAACGATCCGTCAAATGTGTTAGGCAAACCCGACTAATGTTGTCGGAAAAGTCATAAGAGCATTCTGAATTTATTTTTGGGGAAACTATAAATAGTAAATTAGAGGGAAAAAATGTAACATTTATACATTCCGACTTTTTTAGACTTCAAGTAGAAAATTTTCTCCATTCTCCTTAGTCTTTAGGGTTTTGGATATCATTATAACAATTGGAGGCTTAAATTCAAAGTGGATCTTGAAGATTCCTGTTCATTATCTGTAAATTAATGCCTGAGTTCACTTTGGGTATAATTACTTTCTATTTTATTATGTGTGGCGAAAACCCTACAGGTCTAGGTGTGTGATTATGGGGTTGGGTGTTGATGTATGTTTGTAGGATTGGTCTTGCTCTGTTTTATTATTATTTAATCATGGATTGGAACTGTTGAACATGAAATTAATTGATGGGTTAAGGTGGCAAACTTAACCCTAGGTAAGATCTTCGATTGATGCATGAAAGGGATAAATAGAAGTGGTTGAATAGTTTGATGCTGGTAATATGGGGTTGGTTTCTATATTTTCACTTGAGAGAGGATTTGTAGACTTATCTTCGTTGCTAATATGCTTGAAAGAGAGATTATTGTGAAGTAATGAGTTGATGTGTAAGTAGCATGAAGGAGATCGAAAGGAGATTTTGTTCTATGATAATTTGAGATCAAAAGAAGATTAATTCCAATAATGATGACCCAACTTATCTATGATTATCTAGTAGTCTTTGAGCAAGCACCTTAACCCCTTTATGAAACCAATGCTAACCCCTCACATTCTATATACCCCTGTTTTTGTTAGTTTTGTTGTAATTGTCAACTCATAACTATATTCCACCCTTTCTCTAATAGTTATAAGAAATAGGCCACTTTCCCAATTTCCTAATTGAATTCTTTGCAGTATACATCTCCCTGTGTGATTTGATCCCGACTCTTAGTTGGATTTTTATTGCTAGCAATCACTTATTCTCTTACTTGTTTTGAGGATATATTGAGCGTTATCAAAATATGGCGCCGCTGTGGGGGAGTGGTGGCTAAGAATTCAAATTGCCAAGTTAAATGTGGACTTGTTTATTTGTAGAAGGTTACTCATTTGGTGTTTTTGTTGTGATAAGATACAAGAGGAAACATGATTCTTGATGGAAGTGATGCTTCTAGTCACTATGGGCACGATAACGATTTAATAAATATGTGTGATATGATTCTCAATGTCACCAGGAAAGTTGGAGCAATTCGTGTATCACCAATTCCAATAAATGCCACATTTAATGTAACCTAACCAATGTTGCAGCTGATCAAAATGTGTGGGCTTTTTGGAGGTCCTGAGCACGAAGACCCCCATGATTACCTTCGGAAGTTTGTAAATGAATGTGGCACTTTTATTTTCGTAGGCATTTCACAAGAATCAATGCGGTTGAGACTATTCATTTTTTCCTTGACGAAAGATGCAACCGAGTGGTTATTGAGCGACCGCAAAATTTCATCACTTTATGGGAGGAATTAACTGAGGCTTTTCTTGAAAGGTTATTTCACCCATCAAAAATGGTGAAAATTTGGGGTGACATTCAAAATTTCAAGCGAAAGAGTGAGGAACCGGTGCATGAAACCTGGCTACGTTTCAAAAGATCACTTTTACAATGTCAAAATCATGGCATTCCAGACAAGTTACTGTTGCAATATTTCTATAGAAGCCTCGATGCAGTGAACAACGGGCTGGCTGATCATCTTATTAAAAGGGTAAGAGTGAGGCAATCTCTTGTAGTGGCCTCAAGGCTACTAGATTACATGAACAAAATTAATCGCGTTTGGCATACGTTTGAAGATCATGTGTCGCTTCCACAGTAGGGGATGCTTAAAGAACAAGAAGAGAAAAACCAAAAAGCATGACAAATTCATAGCAAGGTTGACGGCTCAACTTGAATTTTTTTCAAAACATGTCATAAGTAGTGGTGTGAGAATGGTAAATGCAATTGATATTACTCATGGGATTAGTACACTTAAGGGTTGCATGCAATGAAAACATGAAATTGAGAGGCGGCCAAATGGAGGGTTTGCGGTTAAGTTATCCAAAACTTATGGTAAATCAAGGTTGGATCGAGGGTAGTGATAATAGTTGGGAGGATGTAGAATGGCGTGTTAGAAGGGAGAGTTGGGAAACGGGATACAGAAGAGTACATGTCACTTCATGACTTACCCAATACAGAAATTGTTTGGACTGAGGAGTTATTAACTATAGTTCTTGATAAAGTGGAAGGGTTCGATATGATATTATAAGAGATGATAAGTGATTTTTCTTCATTGACAGATACAGTGACTACTCACTCATCTTCAATCAAACTACTTGAAGAAAAAATGATTCAGCTAACGACTATTGTGCATCCAAATCCGAAGGAAAAATTGTTGGACCATATAAATGTTGATACAATGAATGCAACCCAAGTGTCTTCCGTTGTGACTCAAAGAGGAAAAGCTAACCACTATTGGCATCCAAATCCAAAGGAAAAATTTCTGGACCATATAAATGTTGATACAATGAATGCAACCCAATTGTCAGCCGTTGTAACTCAAAGCGGAAAAATACTACACAATGCACCGGTTATTGATGATTATAGTAAAGATAGTGTAGTTCTCATTGATGAACCTCCATAACAATGTGATACTCCATTAGCCAAAGATGATGAAAGTGATCCACAAGAAAGCAAGGGTGATGAAAATGCTATGGACCCAAGTGTCAAAGCCCAATCAAGCTCACACCTCCCTTTCTTCAATGGCCGAGGAAGAAAGACGATAATGCAAAATTTTAGAAATATTTTGAGTGGAAAAAGATTTATCCATTAATATTTCATTGGTGGATGCATTTGTTGAGATGCTCGTATATGCTAAATTCATGAAAGAATTGGTCACAAAGAAGAGATTGGTTTATTGTGAAATGGTAGAGACATGTCAAAAGTATAGTGCCATCATGAAAAATAATTTCATTGTGAAGAAGAAATAACTAAGGGCATTCATTATACCATGTAGTATTGGTATGTGCACATTTGCTAAAGCATTATGAGACCTTGGGGAAAGTATTAACTTGATGCCATTGAAGGTCCTTAACAAGCTTAGGATTGAAGAGCCAAAACCGACAAATATGAGATTGTTTATGGTTGATCGTTCAATAAAAAGACCGGTTTGGGTAATTGATAACACTCAAATGTACTCCTTAAAACCAATTAAAAGGGACAACGGCCGTAGTGCATAAAAATACCCAACTAAGAGTCGGGATCGAATCCCACAATGAATGTTATATCGCAGAGAATTCTTATAAAAAATTTGGATATTAAGATCATTCAGTTGTAATAGTAACAGCAAGTGGTTGGATGATTCCACTAATTTAATAAAAGATTTTATTATAAATTGTACAATTAAACTAATAATTTAGAGAATTCAAGAGTTAACAAGTAATCTAGGGGTGCGGGGATTGGAAATCGATGTCACATAGGGTAATTGTCCTACTCTATAGTGATGAATATTCATGAATAGACTAGGTCATCTTCAATGACTCGAATCATCTTTTGATTTCAAAGTTTCTATGCATAGAATCTCCTTTCAGTGTCGTCTATATGCCAATATAATGTCAGAGAATTCAAGAGTTAACAAGCAATCTAGGGGTACGGGGATTTAAAATTGATGCCACATATGGGTAATTGTGTTGCTCTATAGTGATGAATATTTATTAATAGGCTAGGTCATCTTCTATGATGCCAATCATCTTTCGATCTCAAAGCATCTATGCATAGAATTTACTTTCGGTCTCATCTACATGCCAATCTAAATAATCCAATACCTTACTCTATTCTCTCTTTCGATGCAGAAATAAGGAAAATAGATCCGATCCATAACCTCTATTTTAAAGCAAGTTACAAACATCAAATCTAAATTGCTAGTATTAGACTAATTACCCACTCCAATCAATCTCTTACGAGCATTGACTAGAGATTGAAAGTAGGAATTAAGTTTGCAACCTTAACCCATATATTAACCCCATGCTAATTAGCCCAAATTAACGCATGAACAATAAAAAAATAGAGCATAACACAATACCCACTACATTAAATCAACACCCAACTCCATAATTTCACCCCTAGATCTTGGGATTTTAGCCACCCATCATAAAAAGCAAAGAAAATATACCTTCTATGAAAGCAGCCATGGGTAGCATGACATTAAGCAATTACAAGCAAACTCACTTTGAATTCAACTTCAAATTTTCAAATTCAAGAACAAAATTTAAAAACCCCCACAAGCTAGAAAGTATTCTTCACAAAGATAAAGTGTTTTTTCTCTCAAAATATTCAGAACCCTCAATATCTCTATTCCACACTCTCCCAAAGACTTTCTTCTTCTCTCTCTCTCTCTCTCTCTCTTTCTCTCTCTCTCGATCTCTCTCTCCATTGGTCTATTTATAGTTTTCAAAAATTTATCCCAAAAACTCAATGCGCGTCTTACTCGGCGACAATAATCGGGCTCGCTGAGATCCTTCGGTGAATCACATAATCGAGCATCAGTTCACCTTTTCTTGCTCTACGCTTCAGGTTTTTGAAATTTTGTCAGCGAGCTTCTTTGAGTCTGCCTTTCATGTTCGGCGTATCACCGAGTACCACCTTAGTTCAGCTTTTGAGCATTCAATATTTCACCTTGCACAGTCATTTTCGGTGATGATCAGCAAGTTCGCCTTTCTCATTCGGCGAGTCTCCTTTTCATTAGGAGTTCGCCGACCTGTCTCTATAGACCCAAGTGTTGTACACTGTCCATTTACATGAGGTCATGCTCACTAGGCGATCTGAGTTTCTTGTTTGGCGATCATCAATGTATAGTTAGCACTTCTTTTTACATTTTTGGCCATTCTTTCAAACATTCATACTTTCCTTGTCCATTCATAGCTATAAATCATCAAGATATCATCAGAATAGGAAAAAATAAGACATTGAGGACCCTAATTATTGAGCTAAATAGACCTCAAATGAGTGCAAACCTACCACTCATCAACACCCCCAGCTTAAACTTTTGCTTGTCCTCAATTAAATCAAGAACACAATTAGATCAATAAGGGTGTCTACAACCATACTCAATGACAGCTACCATGCAAGTGCCATTACAAGACTATTCTCAACAACATGCTACACTCAATCATGATAAAAAACTTTAAATGATGACTAACCACTTTCCACTCAAGCTCAAGCTCACATTAGCTTCTTCTCTAATGCATGTCCTTGTTTCTAAAAATTCATTTAAGTATCCTCATAGTAAGAATGATTCCATTCTTTCACAAAGAAAATGAAAAAAGAAATAATGAATCAATGCAACTCTTACTCTCTCAAAAGAGAAATACATGCAAGCTTCATACTATAGGTTTGTATATATTTTCCAATCATCACACAACCTAGTTTATGCAAGATCTCAAGGGTCTTTTAGGCTTGTAATGGGGCTGAGGGTTAAGGTATGATCTATTTGGCTCGGTTACTTCACCTTTTCAAAGCATTGTTGCAATCATCTTCACTTCTTCTCAAGTTATTTTCATTCTTTTTCATTTGAGAACTCAAAACTTAACTTTTCACTCAATTTATTTGAAATCCCCTTTATTTTGTCACATTTATTTTTCATTTCCATTTTTCCAAAGCATTTTCATCACGACGACTCTTTTTTTACAAGGAGGGATTCTTTCTTAGTGTAACAAACTTCAAAGTTGAGTCTAATTTCCTCTTTTTTTGCCCTTCAGTTGGCTATCATTCCTCCTTGCTTTTCACACCTCAATATAGGCTTTTGGCCTAAGTTGACTATTCAAATATAACAATACTTCAAAAGGGATTTAAGGTTAGAAGGTAGGGACAATTTGGCTCAAGAGGCTTACTTTTGGTTTTGCAAACAAATGGGTTAGGATCAAATGGTGCCAAAATGGATGCACATACTCACAAGGTAGTCACAAAATATTATGGACATTTTGGTTTTCTCTTTGAATTATTTCCCAAGATCACGCCTCACATTTACCTAGATTAAACAATCAGACTATAAAGGAAAATTTTAGGACTCCACACACATGCTTTCATGTAAGACCTCACAACAAATGATACTTTAAAATAAACTCATTTAGCATATTTTTAAAATATCAATAGCGTATGTGTGATGTTCATTGCAAGGCTCACATCAAAAGAAAAATAATCAACAAAAGATTCAAAGAGATCACTCAAAAAGTGCAACCAGATAAATTTCATTCTTGCAAAATCAACACTATAAGTCATGCTCATCATGAGTATTGTTCAAAATATCGATATTGAGCACAAACTACCCTCAAATAATTATCAATGAAAACTCAAGCATTTCATGATATTCAAAGTCACGGGACATTGCAAAATGGAGAGAAAACTGATAAAGGCAAAAGAGATACAGAAAACCAAACGAAGCACTATAATACAAACAAAAGTAAACTAATTCAACCATCCAAAACTAAAAGTAAAAAAATACAAAGCAAAAAGGCGACTATTGGCTCAAAAGACCCTCACCCAACAAAAAAAATAAAACAGTTTCCTCAATGCAATGATAAAAAGTACGGGACGCTGAGTAAGAAGGTCCCCCTGACAAGCTATGCATGTGGAGAACTCTCATCTAGAGTCTCTAGAAGAGAAGCATCATTCGGGGCATCAGTTCTTGGCAATAAAATCAAGGGAGGCTGCAAGACAGTATCAACTGGGCATCAGTGCCGTTCACCACACTAGGAGGAATGATGGAGTTTGAAGAGACTCCACTAGTACCAACCGCTGAAGTCTCCCGAAGGGATCTCTCCAGGGTTGCCCGAGCAATAGCCTCCTTAGTCTCATGCATCTCTGTGATAGTCTATGCAATACCATGCTCAATCTCCTCACTCCTCAGCTTCTCCTCATCCATCTCCTTGGCCAACTCATCCTCGACCCTCTCAAAATCCGCATCAGCAACATCAACACTCACAACTATCTCAAGTTGCACATTGGAAGTAGGCTCACTACTAGGCCTCGGTGGAGGCTCAAAGGCAGGTGCATCTGGTAGGGGAACCTCGCCCCATAGCATCAAGAGGTATGTAGACTGTAGTTGAGTCATGTCAGCTTCCAAAGAAGCATGCTCACCCCTCATGGTGTCTAGTGCACCAGAACTACCCTCGGCTTTCTCCTAGGCCTTTAATCTTGAGGTGAGGTTGTCCAACCTCACACCATTGCCCTCGATCAGCCCCTGAAACATAGCCACCATATCCCCCAAAGGAGATAAGGCCCACTGAAAAAGCCCGGTAGTGTCTTCTCAACCGTCGTAGCTCTCACATCCGCCAATTGGGCAAGACTACCTATCTAATATATCAATTCTTTAGTCAGGGGGGACAAGTGATATGAGTTGGGGTAAGCATAGAAATAAAAGCACCACCACAAGAAATACTAGTAGGAGCAGCAGAAACATAAGGCACAATAGAACATGCAGATATACATGCCTGCTCCACAAAAGAAGCTTGTGTGTTGGCCTCAAAAGCTAGATCAGCGGGATCTACTACAGACATAGTATTTGGTGGTTGAGGATTCCTTCTAGCCGCATCATCTTGTAAGCATTCAGCCTCAATCTTCTTGATATAATTGGAAGAGGCTGGGGTGATCCGGACATCATTAATTACCTAAAAGGCACTCCTGCATCCTCACATAACTTTATGATCAGGACCGGGAATGGGAGTGAAGTTTGCTCCAGTCGAGTTCTTAATAGTATCTTATCATCAATAATGGCTCTCATATGAATGTGGTTCTTGGTTAATAATCATGCTCACTAAGACGACCTTGGGATGGCAAAGGACTGATTCGTTATGTGATGGCCTAATGTTACTGCTGATGAAGCCAAACCAGTATCGTGCTACTATATTTAAATCCTTTTTCTTTTATCTAGGCACCATCAACCATCCAAGAGGGAGAAGAATTAGAAATTAGTAGGGCTAGCTACCCTTTCAATGAATCTAAATAATATCTCATTCGGAGTGCATACGGATCAGCTTGAAATGTCGGTATCCCAAGTGTAGTCTTTATCACCCAAGCATGGCATTTCACCTTCTTTCCACAAACTTCTACTTTCTCAAGCGGTTCCAAATTGTACCCTTCTGCTTTTTTGGTAGGGCCTAAGCAGAAGCTATGTAAAACACCCACACCCACGTAGGAACATAGGGGTGTTTGGGCTTTGTGAACCCCTCAAACTGATGGAATTAAATTGTATTCCAAATTGCTAGGTGCTCGCTCATAACTCCTTCTGTGGAGAGGATTCTCTCCTCAAGAATAGTACATTCTCCAGAATATTTGAGCCTATTTAAGTCTATTGGAGCTATGATTTGGAGAACTCTAGAGGTTGGTGTTTGCGTGGAGGAAGGCTACACTAGTTTGGAATGTATATCTATCCTCTTTCATATAACCCCCTTTTTGGGTTTCACATTCTCTTGTATTGGTGCATGTGGAGTGGTAGGTTGTCGTTTTTGAGGAGCCTCATTGGCTCATTAATAAATATCCCTTTTTACTTCTTTCACAGGGGAGCAAGAGGACAAGACGTTCCATATAGGAAGTGACTGTCTGTTTCTTTTTATTTTAGCCATGAGCTTTAGAGCACACATTCAAACATAGGACTAGTGAAGGTTATTTGAAATCAAAGTCATTTATAATCATAGTTAAAATATTATCCTGAGGCTCACTTAACGCGAAGGTGAATCGCCTAACAAGATTGGCACTCACGACTGGACCTGAATGAATAAGTGGTGTCTTAACACTAGAGTCATTAAATTGGACTAAGTGACAGATGCACCCCTTGGAAACTAACTTTGTGGCCTTTAGGTATGAGATGAAACGAACCTTAGGCACTACTGAACTACTCCTCCACTCAAAAACATGCTCATTAGGAAACTGAAACTTGACTACTCGAGTTCTATAATAAATTGAGGCATAACAAGCATGAAACCAGTCCATACCTAGAATAACATCAAAGTCCACCATGTCTAGCCCGACAAAGTGAGCCATGATGTCCTTGTGATTGACCGAGATGATATAATCACGATAAACTGTTTTTGCTAGAAAAGACTCATCAACAAGAGTGGAAACACTGAAGGGCTCAAGAAGTTGTTTGGGGGAAATGCTGAATACAAAGGGAGTCACAAAAGACAAACTCGCACCAGGATCAAGCAAGGCATAAACATCAAAAGTAAAGACTTTTAGCATATCCGTGACAACATCTGGCAAGTTTTCCTGATCCTTGTGACTAGATATAGCATACAAACGCTTTGTACCCCTGCATGTTCCTAAAGTAGCTCCTCTTTGGGTATTTCTATCTGCTGGAGCTCCTGAAGAAGATTGGACTTTCTTTCCCCCATTACCTTGCTTGTTTTTAGGGCATTCCCTAGAAAATATCCTGTCTTTCCACACTTGTAGCAACCATCAGTACCAACACGACATTCTCCAGGATGAAGCTTACCGTACTTACCTCAGAGTAGGTTGCAAGTGAACCCTTGTGCCACACTACCCTGCGACTGCGAACCTTAAGCCCTAAAATTCTAGGAGTTCTGGTTTCTGAAATCATTTCTGCCCCTTAGTGTAGGTGCACTGGCTGATGATGGAGTAGGTCCAAATAACCTCTGCTGCAAGGATGATCGATTTACACTCCCAATTTTCAGTTGGCTGGACTCATGACTTGATGTCTTTTCCCTCTTACTACAGAACTCTTCCTTTTCTTTCAACTTATCCTCCTTAACTTTCTTCACATGGATCATGAGCCTATATATGTCCATGTCTCCTATCAACATAGCCACCTTACCTTCCTTAATTGACAAGAGAGATAACCAGACACAAACTAACTCATTTTGCTCCTCATATCAGCCACCATATCAAGAGCATAACATGATAGTTGAGTGAACTTGAGATTGTACTCTTGTACTCATAGATTTCTGCTTCAGATTAATGAACTCCCTTACCTTTGCTTCCCTTAGCTCTTGGGGAATGAAGCGCCTTAAGAAAGCATCTTCAAACACAACCCAACTCAAATGTGGTGCCTCTCAATCCTGTTCTTCTTTCACTGATTAACAAATATCTTAGAAATGCCTTTGACCTAGTATCCAACCAACTCCACACGCTCAGCATCAACAACATGCATAACCTCAAACACCTTTTGAATTTCATCCACAAAGTTTTCTGGATCCTTATTGAGCTTCGACCCAATGAACTCCAGGGGACTCTTTCTTAGAAATTCTCAGATTCTAGATGCATCATTCTATCCTGATGGACCGCTCCTTGGTGACTAACCTGTGCTATCACTACTTCAGTCAACATCTGAAATGCATTCCTGATCTCAACATTGGTGACATCTCCCTGAGGTGGTTGCACTTCTGGTGCATTGGGAGATTCTTGACCTTGAGGATTCACATTCTTTCTAGCAGGACGTCCTCGAACATCTCTTCGTGGAGGCATGATTTGAAAAGATACGCATAAGCACGAATTAGAAGGAACTTTCATAGAGTTGAACTCTATCGCATGAAAAGGAGTAAAAAGAAAGTGAAATGTTTCCTAAATGTTGCAGCCTCCTAATTATAGATGTAGCGCACTTCACACCGATAAAAAAGACTCTACACACACGACTTCATAGACACCCTAGGACTTTTGAAATCTGTACTCTGATACCAAGTTTGTCACGCCCTGAGTCGATACCCTAGACGTCGATGACATTCGAGAACCATTTCTAATCCACAATCGAACCCTTGTCCTGGATCACTATAACTCAGATGGCTATACATAATACATGAAAGCTTAAATAGATGATCATTTAGAAAAGTCTTAAACACCGGCTTGAAATACTTAACATAAGTCATACTTTAAACATACATGCTGAGAAAACAATGGAAAAATCTAATTCTATCAGCCTATGAAGCCTCTAACAATTCAAGATAGATGTCGAGACAAGACCCACGGCACCTCAAATACTACTAAAATGGAAATGAACATGAAGTCTCTCGAAAAGCAAGGAGGCCTCACCAAATATTGTCTACGAGTGTAGGGTGATCTCTACCAAATGCCTGTTGATGATCCTGAACACCTGTATCTATGTCATAATAGATACAGGTTGAATGACGATAATATATTGAATGTACGAGTATGTAATATAGTTGAGTAAAACGATAACTGAACTGAACTGGAAGCCTGAAAACAACTCGACAGAATCAATATACGAGCATGAAGTGTAACCATTTGGAATTTATAATAAGATATGCAATAAAAGCAATATGAAAATAATATACTTTACTTATGGGGAGTTTCTCTAACCGACAACCATTACTATGAGCCTAGCAATGATACAACTTTTCACCCACATTGTAAAGCATATCCTATAGTTTAATGAGGTATAGGATGATATGGTATTGTAACTATGGATCCATCTAATAGGCCTTCTTAGAGGCAATTAAGAGTAGCATGACGAGTCAATGCTATCCTATCCTACGCTAGCTACGTAGTTTTATGGGACTTTTGAGTTATAAAAGACTCTAACCCAATTCGGTGCTCGATACTACTCCTAAATTAATAAACAATATCAATTATGCTCAATTCACTCTTTGCAAGGAAAGGGAATTTTACTTTATTGAAGGACTTTTCAAAAAAAAAAAAAACTAAATCATAGTTACATTTAAATATATTCTTATGGACTTATCTTTCAAGCCCAAAATTAATATGCAATACCAACTCAACAACTCTTATGCTTTTCTGAAAATAGAACCTTTAAACTTTTCATGTAAACTCACATTAGTTTTGAATGCACACTTAGACATGTGATTAAGATATGTAAGGATTTTAAAAAATAATAGAGTTTATAGAAGCTAATACCAAAGAGAGAACGTAGTCGCGACTCAAATGAATATGTCCAAAATGAAGCACAGAAGGATAAAAGGCCATGCGACCCTAGCGCTCTTTTAGCAATTATCTCATTAGCACAAAGTATACTTGTGTCCTGCCTTTTGGGTAAGATACACAACTAACCTCCTTACAACATATTGTTCTTTCAATTAATACACTTGAAAATTCAAAAAATTATATTTCTCCCTTTAAACCGGTGAAAATCTTCAATATCTTTTATCATGAATTAATTAAGTGTTACTAGTATCTAAAGGTCTCCATTCGAGTAAATAAACCTTTACTAGAATACATTTATGCTGGACATTTTATACATGATACATTGAGTATATATCGATGATTCAAACAAATAGACCACGCCAATGGATCCTAGTTATTAATCAGAATTCTCAATCTATGTATTCAGATAATATCTCATGTATAAAATTTTAAGAATTTTTTCTGATTCCGAATAAATACTCCACCTTAAAGGTAACTATTTATGAATCCAAAATTCTTAATATATATGGATTATGGAGTAATCATGTAAGACTCATGTGATTATTCAACCAAAAGAAAAAAATTCTGGTAATTCATCTTTTTAAGATTCATGGTCCAACACTTGATTTAACAAGAATACTATGAAACAAAAGTTATTGTGTTTCATTATTTTAAACAAAAAAAAAAATTATTTCAAGTGAAGTAATGATATTAACCCAAATTAATACCCACTGCCAACATCAACACACTAAAAAACAAGGCTTAAAAGATTTTTTTTGTTGAATTTTTGTGAGTAAAATTCATCTACAGATTCTGTCCCATTTTTAAAAAAAATTGGACCAATAATAATCAAGATATCCTATCACGATCCGAGCCTACACCCTCGACGTGGCCGACACTTAAGAACCATTGCTGGCCCTCAAGCGAACCCTCATCCTGGCTGATTACAAGCGGAAACTAATTCGAGTAGTAATAGGCTTAAAACCGAATGAAATTCATTAAACTCAAATACTCAACTCAAAAATTCTAAAAAGTACTCAATAACAATGTTTAAAGTTTGAAAACACCTCAAAATAAAGTTAATACTGAAAGACTCCTCAACTATAACTATCTATGAAGCCTATACTATTAAAGAAGGATATCGGGACAAGACCTACGATATCTCAAAGCTACTAAACTTAAAGTAAATGTGAAGTCCTCTGGAATACAAAGAGGATCACTAAAAGCTAACAGGAGTGTAGGATGATCTTAACGAAACGTCTATTGATAATTCTGAACACCTGTATCTGCATCATAAAAGGATACATGTTGAGTGACATCAGTACATTGAATTACGAGTATGCAAGGAGAACTGAAAACATGGGTAACTGAACATAGAAGACTGGAAGAATACTCACCTCAACTAAACTTCAATACAAAAGCAACAATAAGAGATGCAATAGTTAAAGATTTATAAATAACACATGTTCACTCTAGAATGCATATGAGAATACTATAAAATACTCTTTACTCTTATTTGTGGGATTCTCTAACCGACAACCATCACTATGAGTTATGTGATGATACAACGTCCCACCCACGCTGCCAGAACTGTCCTATACCTTTCCGGAGTATGGAACACTTCAACTCAACGGATCCAGTAATCTATGCCCGAAGGCACTACGGATTCTTCTAAAAAGTATGATCCTTTACCCATGTTGGCTACATGGTTTATGAGGAATGTGAGTTATCTGAACTCATCCCCATATCGGTGCTCTGTACTACTTCCAATAATATATACTCATGCTCAATTGTATTAAAACATACTCTTTCTCTAGTTTGAAATAATTTCTCAAACTATCCTCTTAAAAGAGGTAACTCTCTCAAATATCTTTAAAATCATAATTTTTTTTTAAATCAAAGTTTCTCTTTTCTCTACGAAAATTGATACATTTGGGAATGCTTAGTTCCCTTAAACTTTACTCAAAAAATTGTCTCTTTAAACTTTCCTCAAAAACACAGTTTAAAAAACCAATTTTGTCTTTAAAGGATTCTCAAGATTTCTAACTAAACATAGAGTTCATGTTAAAATATAGACATGAACAAAGCAAATCAAGGATCTCAAAGATAATATAGGAACTCAAGAATTCTAGAAATCGGAACTCAACGATATTACTCATCTCAAGAATACTCAATTCACAAGGGACATGCTGGGATATAGACATGAACAAATCAACTCAAGGACCTCAATGAAATACTTATCTCCCTCATATTCTTTTTCAATCACAAATACAACCCATCTCATTCTTGTATTTATTTTGTGAAGACTTAGATCAAATCGATAGTTAATTAGGAATGACTTCTCAAAATGACTCAAAAAGAACCTCTTGAACTATCCTCTTAACTTTACTTTAATTTAAATGTAAATTAAGAGATATGATTAGTATATGTAGGTCTCTCAAGGATTAACGAAGACTTGAAAAGTTAATATAGAGAAGAGAGCGAAGACACGATTGAAAGAACACATACGGGACAAAGAACAGAGAAGAGAACGACCTGACGACTCTGGTGCATTGCGCCGGGCGCGAGGCCTCCATGTACTGGAAGGACTTTAGGGTGCACTATTGCCGCAGGGCGCCAGCCCTCCTGGTGCCTTGGGGGCACTTTGCCCCACCCCAAACCTAGAAATCCAACGAATTTTCTTGCTCTATTTCAGGTCCTAACTCATCTAAAATCGATTGGTTTCTTCCAAACTCCCTTTGATTCACAAACCCAACACAAATTCATTTACGTTTCACCAAAATGCTATCAAGAAACACCACTCATTCGCAAGACCCTCACCTCAATAACTCAAAACCTCCATTGTTAAGAAATTGGGCTAAAACTCAAGAACTATTCAAGAATCTTTACATAAACGATTTCATGGATGAATTAATGAAAGAATTACATTCTTGGTAAGAGAACGAACAATTCTATCACTATGAGAAACCTCACATACCTCGAAAGAACACTTGTTCCTGGAGAAATCCTCTATTCTTGAAAAAAAACTTGAAACCCTTCCCTTTTCTCCTCTTGAAACTTGCCCTAAAATCCCTAAGTATTTTGGATTGTAAAAAATAACTTAGCGTCTGATAAGACCCTTAACTTGGGTGACAAAAAACGTGTTCAAGCCTAGTGGGGTAAGGAAAACATCAAATTAACCTTCTCTCACACGAATGAAAAGCCTTAACTAGAGGGGCTTCACTCAAACGGGCAATAATTCTTACTCCGAGCTCGGAATGTAGCAAACTTGGCAGCGTTGGAAAGATGACTTAATGGCTTTCAATTTGATAGTTCATGGGCCACCTAATTCTTATGTGCTAAAATATTTGGTTGATTGAAGTTGACCCAAAACCAAAAACTGATGGGTGACTTGAACTTATTTCTCTTTGTTTTTTTTTTTGAAATTCAAGGTGTTACATCTAGTGAACTTAACACCTAAAAAAATTTAGAATCACTTGGTACAACCTTATTCACAAATGAAGAATTGCTGAAGTCTTAACTTAGAAATTTACGGGATGTTACAGTATCTCCTCCCTGGGATCATTCGTCCTCTAATGACGGCTGGACTGAGAATGGAAAGGGGTTACTCTTACAATCTTTCTAACTTTTGAACTTGCCTACTAACATAGGAGGAACTGATTCTTACTAAGAGTTTGGAACTGTCTATGGCACATAAGTCAAGAATGATATGAGTTTGAACATAGTCACGCTCTATCTGAAGCTATCTTTACCTAAACAAAGGTATCTGGGTATGAAGTAAGAATATAAATAATATTCCTTGACTGATATTACTAGTAGCTTCAAGCTCATAAACACTTCTCAACTATGCTCTTATTTCTTATTACTACTCTTCACTGGCTGTAACTCATAGCTCCCACAAAGGTATATGACTACTCTTACCAAGGTCTGAGTCTAACTGTATACTCTTACTATATTCAAGCCTAACTCAAAATCACAACGTCCTTAACATAGGGTGATTATTCTAATCTAAATCACAAGATTCAGGTTCTATACTTCTATATGAAATTTCATCCCAAGAATATTGCTCCTTACCACCACATTCAACCAACCTCGAGTCTTAATCAAGAACCGCATAATGAATCATGCATTAATCCAATGCTACCAACACCATATTCAAGCCTGGTACTAAACCACTCCATGGACTCCTATTCTCTCGTTATTCCTACCAACAGAACATTCATGCACTATTACTAGAAACTGACTTATTACTCATCGTAAATCCTTACCTCATTTTTTCTCCATATTTATGACCTTAGATGGATTAAACAGACCAACACTATCACAATAAGAAAATAAAAATCCTCTTCTCTATCATCACACATCTACTGTCAACAACACCACTCTTAAACTTAAAAGGATCAAAGAAAGAGGTTTAGGGCGAAACATCATAAACACAATTCATTCGAGAATTCTAATATAAGAGTATGCATGACATAAAATTATTTTTCTTGCCATTAAGATCAAATTATGAATTTGAAAGACTGAGCATAGTATAAGACATGATTGCTTGTAAGAATAAGTTCATATCATGAGGCTCATATCCATAACTTTACGGAGTAAGATTGAGATCAATGGGCTAAAGTGTTTGCCCCTCATTCTGGAAACTGAGCATAGATGTGAACCTCTCTGAAGTGTATGCGCATAGGTCATGAACACAATTCTAATATTAGGAATGTCAACAATATAATGTAATAACTGAACTTGAGGAATACACAAGATTATTAATGGATTGATACATCACTTTAAATCTTTTTGAAGACATCACTATGTCATTCCAAACACTTGACTTGATTTCTCATCTTATTATCTCCCCCTTAGGTTTTGGAGTTGACACTCTAAAGTTATGGATCTATTACCATCATTTCTAAACTGGTCTACATTTGCTTTACTCTAATACTTTATAAAGGCTTATCTCATGGCTACTGAACTTTTCGTAAGTATGTACTAAGACTCCTGGTAAGACCTCTTTATAAGATGCTTCATTTAACCTCTTCTGATTGGTTTATAAGGGCACTTAATTTGACTGTTAATAATCTAACTTCTCATTCTTAGTCTACCAATAACATCCTTCTATGTTCATATCATACTAACTAGAGGAAACTTTAAACTATATTTATGAGGCTCTTCATTGACTATATAAAATCCTTTCTACCAAACTCTTAAAGGTGATAAATAATGCTTACATCAGCCTACTCTACATTGATAAATCAATTATGATGTCTAGCATACATGAAAACCATAAACTTAATTAGAACCTCAGGTGACAACATATGAGCTCGAGTACACCTCTTAATACTCTTGTTAATCTAGTCACTTAGTCATACTTCATTTCTCTCATCTAAAAGTCAGAAACTCTCACTTGTACCACTCATATTCATTGCAGATAACATCACTACACATCATTGACTAACTAGTTTTATAACCCTCTGAATATCATGGGATCTCCCAAAAATCATAAGTTTGGCTTAGATCTATCACCTCATGAATAATCTGCTCTCCTATTCCACACCTATACTTAATCTTCACTAACGCGGTAGTATATCGACATGACTCCTTTCTAGTTAAAGTATACTCTAACTCATCCTAACTAGTAATTGTTGCTCCACCTCAGATCATGAACTCTACACAAACTCATCACTTCTTAGTCTACCCATAAGGGAAAAATCCTCATTAATAACTTACAAGGTGCATGACTACAACAACATAATTTGCCTCATCACTGTCTCTCTTTCTTAGATTACTATACCTATGCATGCATTTTTCTTACTCTGGTAACTTTTTCTACAATTGCTTATCACATCATAACTCATATTATATCTTGGGTGAACACACTACTCCAGCTTTAAAACACACTTCCTCATACGGGTCTCAACTGAAACAAGGTTCGGAGAAAAGAGTCCGGGAATACATTTTTCTTGTAGCTCGAACGCACGATTCATATGAATAAAAGTGCATTATTTTGAATTTCAACACTTAAGCTCACTCACTAGCTTCTCTCAAGACTCTTTTTAAGAGAAACTCATTGATAAGAATCTGGGCTTTTCTTTTCAACTACCTTGAGTATGAGGGGTAGTCCAATGGATATGAGAAATGCACAAGTTTAAATAAATTCCTTATGACACCGTTCTACTGCATAATTTAGAGTATGAAAGAAAGGAAACTTTTCTTAAATGTCTATAGTCTCTCATTTATAGAAGTGGGGCCGTCACAACCATTAATAAGATCCTACTTGACACGACTTCATAGACACCCTAGGACTCTTGAAATTTCCGCTCTGATACCAAGTTTGTCATAACCCGAGCCTACATCGTGGACATGGCTGGCACTCAAGAACCATTGTTAGTCCCCAAGCGAACCCTCATCTTGGCTGACTACTAGCGGAAAACTAATTCGAGCAATAATAGGCTTAAAACTGAATGAAATTCATTAAACTCAAATACTTAACTTAAAAAGTCTTGAAAGTTCTCAATATCGATATTTAAAGTTTGTAAAATAACTCAAAAGAAAGTAAATACTGAAAGCCTCCTCAACTATAACTATCTATGAAGCCTTTACAATTAAAGAAGGATATAGGAACAAGACATACGACATCTCAAAACTACTAAAGTGAAAGTAAATGTGAAGTTCTTTGGAATACAATGAGGCTCACCAAAAGCTAACTGGAGTGTAGAGTGATCTCAACGAAACTCCTGTTGATAATCCTGAACACATGTATTTGCACCACAAAAAGATGTAGGTCGAATGACATTAGTACATTGAGTGTACGAGTATGCAAGGAGAACTGGAAAAATGGGTAACTTAACAACTACTACTGGAAGAATACTCACCTCAACTTAACTTCAATACAAAAGCAATAATAAGAGATGCAATAGTTTAAGCTTTATAAATAAAATATGTCAACTCAAGAATGCATATAAGAATACAATAGAATACTCTTTACTCTTATTTGGAAGATTCTTTAACCGACAACCATCACTATGAGCTATGTGATGATACAACGTCTCATCCACACTCCCAGAACTGTCCTATACCTTGCCGTTGTATATAAAACACTTAAACTAAGTGGATCCAGTAAGCTATGCCTGAAGGCACTAAGCATTCATCTAAAAAGTATGATCTTTTACCCATGTTGGATACATGGTTTATGAGGAATGTGATTTGTCTGAACTCATCCCCATATCGATGCTCAATACTACTCACAATAATATATACTCATGCTCAAATGTATTAAAACATACTCTTTATCTGGTTTGAAATAATTGCTCTAACTATCCTTTTAAAAGAGGTAACTGCTCAAAAATATCTTTGAAGTCATAAACTATTTTTAGAAATCGAAGTTTCCCTTTTCTCAATGTAAAAATGATACATTTGGGAATACTTAGTTCCCTTAAACTTTACTCAAAAAATGTCTCTTTAAACTTTCCTTAAAAACTCAGTTTAAAACACAAATTTTGGCTTTAAAGGATTCTTAAGATTTATAACTCAACATAGAGTTCATGTTGAAATATAGACATGAACGAAGCATCTAAAGGATCTCAATGAAAATATAAGAACTCAATACTCTAAACTCAAGAACTCAAAACTCAGCAATACTACTCATCTCAAGAATACTCAATTCACAGGGTTCATGCTGGAATATAGACATGAACGAATCGACTCAAGGACCTCAATGCAATACTCAGCTCCCTCATATTATTTTTCAATCATAAATACAACCAATCTCATCTTATTATTATTTTCTCAAGACTTAGTTCAAATCGATAGTTAATTGCGAAAGATTTCTCAAAATTACACAAAAAGGACCTCTTGAACTTTCCTCTTAACTTTTATTTAATTTTAAATGTAAATTAAGAGATGTGATTAGGATATGCAGGATCTCTCAAGGATTAGCAAAGACTTTCAATGTTAATATCAAGAAGAGAATGAAGACACGATTTGAAAGAACACATACGAGACGAAGAACGGAGAAGAAAAGGGACTGACGACTCTGGCTCATTCCTGGCGCAGGGCGCCAAACCTCTAAGTACTTGAAGCCCTTCGGGGCGCACTGCAGGCACAGAGCGCCAGCCCTCCTGGCGCCTTGGGGGTGCATTGCCGAACCCCGAACCCAGAAATTTGATGAATTTCTTGCTTAATTTCGGGTCCTAACTCATCTAAAATCAATTGGTTTCTTCAAAAATCCCTTTGATTCACAAACCCAAAAAAAATTCATTGAAATTCCATCCAAATTCTATCAAGAAACACCACTCATTCGCAAAACCCTCACCTCAAGAACTCAAAACCTCCATTGTTAAAGAATGGGGCTAAAACTCAAGAAATCTTCAAAAATCATTCCATAAACGATTTCATGGACAAATTAATGAAAGAATTAAATGTTTGGCGTGAGGACGAACAAGTCCATCACTATGAGAAACGTCACATACCTCGAAAGAACACTTGTTCTTAGTGAAATCCTCAGGGCTTGAAAGATCACTGGAAAACCTTCCATTTTCTCCTCTTGAAATTTTCCCTAAAATCCCTAAGTGTTTTGGAATGTCAAAAATAAATTACCGTCTGATTAGACCCTTAACTTGGGTGAGAAAAAAGGTTGTCAAGCCTCGTGGGGTAAGGAAAAGACCAAATTAACCTTCTCTCACACGGATGAAAAGCCTTAACTAGAGGGACTTCACTCAACTGGGAAATACTTCTTACTCCGAGCCTGAAATTTAGCAAACTTTATGCCGTTGGAAAGAGCACTCAATGACCTTTATTTTGATAGTTCATGGGCCACCTAATTATTTATGTGCTAAAAGATATGGTCGGTTGAAGTTGACCCAAAACTAAAAATTGATAGGCGACTTGAAGAAATTTCTCATTAGTTCTTTTTAAAATCCGAGGTGTTACGTCTAGTGACCTTAACACCTAATTTTTTTTGGAAGCACTCGGTACAACCTTATTCACAAATGAAGAATGGCTCGAGTCTTAACTTAGACTTTTTCGGGATGTTACATATCCAAAACAAGGATCTTAAACAATATTATAATGTTTTCACAAGGATTTTGGTTTTAACGCCGCCTAACCATGTTGCTGTCACAATACATGGCTTAGTCCTATTTTTATTCCTTTACAGAGAATTATGAAGGACAATAATTGGTTGAAATCATGATTTAATATTCGAGGTTAACATAAAGACATCTTCTAAGAAAAATCACGTGTCAAACATCAAGCTTGCCCATAAAAGTTACGGTGAACAACTTTTACTACAAATAGATATTGTTTCACACCATTCGAATCGTGAATCCTATATATAATCAAACACGCGCGCGCACACACACACACACATATATATATATTTATTTATATTATTTGAGTTATCTATGTAGATGTAAGCGAGGCTCTTGATGCCAATTGTTGAAAAATAATATGCACAATGGAAGCATACTAGAATCTTATTGCTTACATGAACAACAGAGAATCAATAACATTTATTATTGAACACATAAACTCATGCTAGAATACATAAACTTGCTGAAATTTAATTCAAGAAGTACCTCTTGAAGCGTGAGCAGATACCTTCAAGCGAATCCAAAGTTAGACAACCACTTTCCAGTCTTCTACAATGATCCCAAGTTCAAATCCGAACTCTCTCAATACTTGGGTGGGAAAGTATCGTATATAAAATTTCTTCTTTCTAGGTTTAGAAGAATCCCTAATCGTAGAGATTTATTTCCAGTACAAAAAAGGAGAACCAAAAGACAAATTGTTTTTCATTTAACAAAAAAATACACGTTTTTTTTTTTGTTTTTAAAAGAAAACTAACGTCTGTCTCCCCTTTTCCCCTTAGAAATATGATTTGTGTTCTAGTTAAATATGGGCACTGTAGGGACCACAAAATTAAATTTCGAGGCTTCCGGTTATGGAAATAATTTCAAATAATTAATTTGAATTATTCTTATCATTATAAATTACAAATCATTTCACTAGAAATTCGTAATAGCTCTCCTCTATTTATATTTCGAAATTTCCAATTAAACACTTATGTAATTTCACATGTTAATATTACAGATACTAATCAATAAATTATATTACTGATGAATTTAATTCAATGATTAAATTTCTCTAGAGCACTACTTAACTTATTTCATGCGTTGCATTCTAAAATTCACTTGTAAGGTTTTTACACGATGAAAACTTATAAGCTTCTCGAAAAGGTATATCATAAATCTCCATATTGAGATATTGATTCCATCAACTAACTTATTATTTCACCAGTATATATTGCAATCATCCAATCTACCAGGCATATTGACCTTTCTCACAATCTCACATTTTAATAAATTTAAACGATAATTAATATATACAGATCATAATAGTTGTATCAGGATTAAGAATATGCTTAATACATAAACATGACCCTTAACTTGACGTCAAATAACAACTATGACCTTTAACTTTGGGTGTGTACAAGTAGCCACTTAAACATGTATAAAATTGAACAAATAGATAGATTCGTCCTACATGAAACCCTATGTGGCAATTTTGTGTCCAACATGGTGTCCTACATGTATTATGCCATGTAGGATACGTGTGTCTACTTGTTTAATTTTATACAAGTTTAAGTGCCTACTTGTGCACACTCAATGTAACACCCCGGAAACTAGTAGGCTAAACTAGAGCTAAACGAGAGGGTTAACGTCAAGGAAGAAGGGTTAGGGCCAAGGGCAAAGGGGCAAGGGCCAAGGCTTCCCAAGCCTTGCCAAGGTACAGCCCCATGACCACGAGGGCCTTCACGACCAGTAGTGGTCACCACGAGTCGTGGTGCCACTCGTGGAGGTGGAGGCAGTAGCCTCCTTAGGCTGCCCCAAAAGTGGCCCCTCCACATACTTCACGGTTCGTGAAGCCTTAGACGGCTTGTGGGAATGGTCTTGAACATGCCTTGGTGCATGAAGGTTGAGGGTTGAGTGAGGGTGGCTTAGCCATTGCCTCAAGGCCCACGAGAGGGACCACGACTCTTGACTTGCACCACGGCTTGTGGAGCCCCTCGTGAAGGTGCCTTGGGCTTGTAGGCTAAAGGCACAAGGTGCCTAGCCACTGCCTCAAGACCACGGATGGGACCACTGCTCGTGTTCATGACCACGGCTCGTGGAGCCCCACGTTGTCCCTGGCAACTCACTTAAAGTTAGGGGTGTTTTGGGTATTTCCTTTTTAAACCCTATCAAAGTGAAGTTGTTTTGCCTTATTTTTATACACCTATATAAGTCATTTTTATTAAAAATTCACCCATTCACCTCATTAGTTCCCAAAACCCAAAGAGTTCATCTTCTCCAAATATTCTCTCTCTAGAACTTCAAGGAAGAAGAAGAAGGAAGTTGGAGCTAGTGTTCAAGAAGCTAGGTTTTCTACTCAAATTACTTGGATTCCATTGCTAAGGTGTGTTAGCTCTTCATCCATGGATAGAATTCATCCATGGAGTCCCTCCAAACTCAATTTCAAAACTAGTGATTTCCCCAAAAGTTAGGGTTTGACTTCAATCTCATGGGTTCCTTTCAAAAACATTTCTAATGATTGATTTATGATATATTATTTATGAATTGAGGATTTCCTATGGTTTTTATGTTGAATTCCCCAAGAACCCATGAAACCCCCAAATTACTCAATTATGATCTTCTGATGTGGGTTTGTTGATTATAGAATAATGTTATGAGATTATGCATGTAGTGATTGGGTTATTCTAATTATGATTATATCCATGTCAAATGTAGTAATTCTATATGTGTTGATGGAATATGATCTATGGTCCTTGAAGGGCAAAGTATGAAAATTATGCATGATTATGAGATTTATGTGTATGCTTTATGAACACTTTGAGAGTAAAGTGATTATGATTATGATCCTGTTATGTGTTATTGAAAGGTTATTCTCATTTACACACCTATGTAGGAATATGATATGATGTGAAAGGTTTTCTCACAATGTGATGATTTTAAGGTTGAAAGGTTATTCTCACATATTGAATCTATGAGCTATTTTATGAATTATGATTTGATTGAGTGATAAGACATTCTTCCATAAATATGAACTTATGTCAAGACTTAAGATGAACTCAATGGGAATTATGTTTAGCACTGAGTGGATATTGAATATGAGATGGAAGCTTTTACACGAGTTGAGTCCGGCTTTCCAAATGGGTTCCTTCTACGCCAGTTGAGTCCGGGTTCCCAAAGTATGTATCTCATGCGATGTAAACCTTCTACCACAGTCGAGTCTGGGTTTCTAGTAGCAATATCCTTATCCTATAAACTATGTGCCCCCATAGAACTTTAGCTAGTGGATCCACCTAAACGCTAACAAACCATGGTCTTACCTTAGGAAAGTAGGACAACCCTTTTAGGTGTGGGTAACATCGGATTCCATGTTTAGCTCACATGGTCTATGTCGGTTAAGGCTTAATTCCACTATGACAAAAATATAAACAAGTACATGAAGTATGACCTATGGTTACTCAAGAATCTTTACTTAGTATGGATAGGATTATGGGATCTTATTCGTGCATTGCACAAGTAAACTTTGAGGGTACTTTTGGTATGTCTCTCCAATGATATGATGATCTATGTAATGAATATTCTTATGACTTTTGGTTCTCCATTATCTTTCAAATGATGATTTAACTTAGCAAATTACATGCATTCAACTAAAATGTCCCTTTTAGCATGTTTCAAGGTTTTTATGCATGACTATCATACCTAGTGCATTCTTGTACTAGCCCATATTTTCCTACATTTTCCCCAAGTGTAGGGTCCAGTTATTAAGGTGATCTCCATTTGGTTCAAGCTTGGATTTGACTATTCTCCTTTCTTGTGGTGAGTCCTCATGGTTTGAGGACGGATGACATCTTTATAGTTCCTTTTTCTTGTATTTGATTTTTGGATTATGTTGTATGGGCTGTGACCCTATTTGATTCGACTATTGTAATAGATGGCTAATTGAGAAAAGTCTAGACTTCCGCTTTCCTTTAAGAAAGTTTTGGACATGAAATGTGTTTTTACTCTTTATTCTTTTATGCTTATGTAATGATATGCTAAGTGGCTTACATGGAACCTTTATGGGTTCTATGTGCCTTGTTACATCTAGGGGGTACCCCTGGGTCGTGACAAACTTGGTAATCAGAGCACAAGGTTTAGAATGATTCTAGGATGATGTATCATAAGCCACGTCTTGTTCATAAGTGTGAAGTGCGCCACATTTATGAATGAGAGGCTATAAGATGTTTAGGAAACTACACTTCTTTTATTACTCTTAAGTCGTGCCTTAGAGTTTAACTCTATAATATCTCTCTCCTAATCCTTCTCTAGTGTCTTCAGAATATGAATACACGAAGAGCTAACGCTAGAAGGATGGAAGATGAGAATGTGAATCAAGGAGTTCCTCTTTAAGATAACCAAGCTCCGGTTGATCCCGTAGTTGAGAATGTGACCCAGGCGGAGTTTAGATCTACTATCCAAATGTTGGCTCAAGTCGTAACGGTTCTAGCCAATAGAGAAGTGCTAGCTGCGGTGAATACTAATGTGAATTCGGCTGCTTCAAGGTTTAGGGATTTTCCTAGAATGAACCCTCCCAAGTTTCATGGCTCCAAAGTGGGAGAGGATCCTGAAGAATTTATGGAAGAGATTTATAAAATACTTGACATTATGGGAGTGACTTCGATAGAGAAAGTGGAGTTAGCTGCTTACCAATTGAAGAGTGTTGCTCAAGTATGGTATACTTAATGGAAAAACAATAGGTCGGTAGGAGCGGGCTCGGTAGGATGGGAATTATTCAAATCGGCATTTCTTGGTAGATTCTTTCACCGAGAGTTGAGGGAAGCTAAGGTGGAAGAGGTCATTAACCTTCACCAAGGAGGTATGAGCGTGAAAGAGTATTCCCTAAAATTCACTCAATTGTCCAAGTATGCTCCAAATTTTGTGTCGGAGTTGAGGGATGAGATGAGTAGGTTTTTGACAGGTGTGTCTGACTTGGTTGAAGAAGAATGTTGTACGGCAATGCTTCATCATGACATGGATATCTCAAGGTTCATGGTGTATGCTCAATAAATTGAGGAGTCAAAACTCAGGAAAAAGAATAGAGAGGTGAAAAAAGCTAGAACCGGTGATGGGAACTACTCCAATGCTAGGTCCGATGGACAAGGTCGACCAAGGTTTAGACAAAGGTTCTCCAACCAAGGCTCCTCTAGTGATCCAAGGGTCAACAAATATAGGGTTGCCAACTCTAAACCTCAAGGAGGCAATGGTGGTGGATCTTCTATGTATAAGCCTACTTGTGCTAAGTGTGGTAAGAAACATGAATGTAAGTGCCTAGTTGGCACGTATGGTTGCTATGGTTGTGGGAAGAGTGGTCATAGGGTGAGAGATTGTCCAATGCTTAAGGTTCAAGGAAGAGAGGACAAGCAAGCTCCTCCTAGCGGTTCAAACTCCAATGCTCCCAAGAAAAACCGCTTTTATGCTCTTCAATCCCGAGGTGACCAAGAGAGCTCCCTGGATGTGGTAACCGGTATGTTAAAAGTCTTTCTTGTTGATGTATATCCTTTTTTAGATCTCGGTGCTACTTTGTCCTTTTTGACACCTTATGTGGCCATGAAGTTTGATATACTCCCCGAAGTGTTATTAGAGCCTTTTTCAGTTTCTACCCCGGTTGGTGATTCTGTGGCGGCTAAGAGGGTTTATAGAAGATGTCTCGTTTCCTTGTCCCATAGAGTTACTTTGGTGGATTTTGTAGAGTTAGACATGTTAGACTTTGATGTGATTTTGAGTATGGATTGGTTGCATGCATGTTATGCCTATATTGATTGTAGAACTCAGGTGGTTAGATTCCAATTTCCAGATGAGCCTATCTTAGAGTGGAAGGGGGGAAATTCTATGCCTAGAGGTCAATTTGTCTCTTTTCTTAAATCTAGGAAGATGATCTCCAAAGGGTTTATTTACCATCTTGTTAGGGTGAGGGATGTGGATTCCGAAACCCCTTCTCTAGAGTCAGTTCCGGTAGTTAATGAGTTCCCAGAAGTTTTTCCCGATGATTGCCCGGTGTTCCTCCCCAGCGGTAAATAGATTTTGGTAATGACCTTCTTCCGGATACGCAATCTATCTCTATCCTTTTTTATAGAATGGCTCCGGCAGAGTTAAAGGAATTGAAAGAGCAACTAAAGGATTTGCTAGAAAAGGGTTTCATTCAACCGAATATCTCTCCATGGGGTGCTCCGGTGTTGTTTGTTAGAAAGAAGGATGGGTCTCTTAGAATGTGTATCAATTATCGTCAATTAAATAAAGTGACCATTAAGAACAAGTATCTCCTTTCAAGAATTGATGACTTGTTTGAGTAACTTCAAAGGGCTAGTTATTTCTCTAAGATTGATCTTCGTTCGGGTTATCACCAATTGAGGGTGAGAGGGGTTGATATTCCAAAGACAGCTTTGCAAACAAGATATGGTCACTATTAGTTCCTAGTAATTTCCTTTGGTTTGACTAACGCTCCGGCGGTGTTCATGGACTTAATGAATAGAGTGTTCCGATAATATCTTGACATGTTTGTGATAGTGTTCATCGATTATATTTTGATCTATTCAAGGAGTGAGAATGAGCATGTTGACCATTTGAGGGTTATATTTCAAGTCCTTAAGGACCATCAACTTTTTACAAAGTTTAGCAAGTGTGAATTTTGGTTAAGGTCTGTAGCCTTCCTTGGTCATATTGTGTCAAGTAAGGGTATTGAGGTAGATTCTAAGAAGACGGATGCGGTCAAGAGTTGGCCTAGACCTCTAACTCCTTCGGACATTAGAAGCTTTTTGGGTTTGGCTGGTTACTATAGGAGGTTTGTTGAGGGGTCTTCCTCCATTGCTTCTCCGTTGACGGCTTTGACTCAAAAGAAGTCTAAGTTTGTGTGGTCGGAAGCTTGTGAGAAAAGTTTCCAAGAGTTGAAAGATAGACTTACTTCCGCTCCGGTGTTGACCTTACCAGAGGGTATGGATGGTTTTATGATGTATTGTGATGCCTCTAGAGTTGGGTTGAGATGTGTGCTTATGCAAAATGGTAAGGTGATTGCCTATGCTTCAAGGCAACTTAAAGTCCATGAGAAGAATTATCCTACCCATGACCTTGAATTAGCGGCGGTTGTGTTTGCCTTAATAATATGGAGGCACTATTTGTATGGGGTCCATGTAGATGTTTTCACCGATCACAAGAGTCTTCAATATGTGTTTAGTCATAAGGACTTGAATCTTCAGCAACGAAGGTGGATAGAATTATTGAAGGACTATGACATGAGTGTCCTCTATTACCCTGGCAATGCTAATGTGGTAGCGAATGCTCTTAGTAGATTGTCCATGAGTAGCATGGCTCATGTAGAGGATGAAAAGAAAGAATTGGTTCGCGATGTGCATAGATTGGCCCGATTAGGTGTTCAACTAGTGGATTCCACTAAGGGTGGTGTCATGGTCCATAATGGTTCCAAATCATCCTATGTGATGGATGTAAAGTCTAAGCAAGACCTTGATCCTATATTAGTTGAGTTGAAAGAGTCGGTACTCAAGAAGTCCGTTGAGGCTTTCTCCCAAGGGGGAGATGGGGTGCTTAGGTACCAAGGTCGGTTATGTGTTTCAGATGTTGATGGTTTGAGGGAACAAATTTTAGAGGAAGCTCATAGTTCTCGGTATTCTATTCATCCGGGAGCCACGAAGATGTACCGTGATCTACGGGAAGTCTATTGGTGGAACGGAATGAAGAACGATATTTTGGGATTTATGGCCAAATGTCCGAATTGTCAATAAGTTAAGGCCGAGCATCAAAGGCTGGGAGGTTTAGCCCAAGATATAGATATCCCCACTTTGAAGTGGGAAGAGATTAATATGGATTTTATTGTGGGTTTGCCTCGCACCCGAAGGCAACATGATTCTATTTGGGTCATTATAGATCGGATGACAAAATCAACCCACTTCATTCACGTCAAATCGGCGGAAGACTATACCAAGATTTATATAAGAGAGATAGTGAAGTTGCATAGGGTTCCTCTATCTATTATTTCGGATCGGGGTACTCAATTTACTTCACAATTTTGGAAGTTATTCTGAAAAGGAATTTGTACTAAGGTTAAGATTAGCACGGCTTTTCATCCCCAAACCGATGGGAATGCGGAGCGTACCATTCAAACATTGGAAGATATGTTAAGGGCGCGTGTTATAGACTTCAAGGGTAATTGGGATGAGCACTTTCCATTAATAGAGTTTTCCTACAATAATAGCTATCACTCAAGTATCGGTATGGCTCCCTTTGAAGCCTTGTATTGTAGGAGATGTAGGTCCCCGGTTGGTTGGTTTGAGGTTGGTGAAATTGCTCTAATTGGTCCCGAACTAGTTTATGAGGCCATTGAGAAAGTCTGACTCATTAGAGAAAGGTTGAGGACGGCCCAAAGTCGGCAAAAGTCTTATGTCGATGTAAGAAGAAGCGATCTAGAATTTGAGGTTAATGATTGGGTCTATCTAAAAATCTTACCTATGAAAGGTGTGATGAGATTTGGCAACAAGGGAAAACTTAGTCCCCGGTATGTGGGCCCATACCAAATTTTGAAACGTGTTGGGAAAGTTGCCTATGAGTTAGATTCGCCAAATGAATTGGCTCCGGTTCATCCGGTATTTCATGTCTCTATGCTTAAGAAGTGTATCGGAGATCCGGCGTCCATTATTCCCTTAGAAGGTTTAGGAGTTGATGAAAGTCTCTCATATGAAGAGGTTCCGATAGAGATCCTAGACCGGCAAGTCAAGAGATTGAGAAATAAGGAAATAGCTTTCGTGAAAGCTTTATGGAGAAATCATTTAGTTGAGGGTGCTACTTGGGAGGCCGAGGCCGATATAAAGTCCCGATATCCTCATCTCTTTCCTTCTACTCCTATTCAAACTTGAGGTAAGTAATTCCTCTTGAGTTTTCTAGTTTTGGGATTCATGTGTGCTATATGTGTTTTTCATGATTTCCTTATGTTATGCATATTCTTGAGAAATTCACGTTTAGTAAGAAAATGAATTTTCAAGATTTATGTGTTCCTCATGTTGTTGTGCATTTAGTATAAGTTGCATATTTAACTTCATGAGATGAGTTGATGAACATGCTTTAGTATGCTTTTGAGAGTAACTGCATATTGGCTCCATGATGTTGTGTTGAGCAAGCTTTCATGTGGAGAAGGTAGTTCCTCCTATGAATATGAGAAATGTTGATTTCCATGCATAATGGGTTGTTAGATGTAGCTCCTACTTCCTTGTGTTGCATTGATTATGTTTCAGAAGGAGTTGAAGTTTCCTCCTTTGAATTGTGCATTATTTTGATGTTGCATGCATGATGGGCTGCTAGTCTTGAGTCTTTACTTCTGTAAGGTGTCTAGATCGTCATTCGAGGATGAATGTTCCCAAAGGGGAGATATTGTAACACCCCGGAAACTAGTAGGCTACACTAGAGCTAAACGAGAGGGTTAACGTCAAGGAAGAAGGGTTAGGGCCAAGGGCAAAGGGCCAAGGGCCAAGGCAATGCCTTGTGAGCACGAGGGCCTTCACGACCAGTGGTGGTCACCACGAGTCATGGTGCCACTCGTGAAGGTGGAGGCAGTAGCCTTCTTAGGCGGCCCCAAAAGTGGCCCCTCCACACGAGCCACTTCACGACTCGTGAAGCCTTAGACGGCTTGTGGGAATGGTCTTGAATATGCCTTGGTGAATGAAAGTTGAGGGTTTAGTGAGGGTGGCTTAGCCACTGCCTCAAGGCCCACGAGAGGGACCACGGCTCGTGGCTTGCACCACGGCTCGTGGAGCCCCTCGTGAAGGTGCCTTGGGCTTGTGGGCTAAAGGCACAAGGTGCCTAGCCACTTCCTCAAGACCACGTATGGGACCACGGCTCGTGGAGCCCCACGTGGTCCCTGGCAACTCACTTAAAGTGAGAGGTGTTTTGGGTATTTCTTGTTTTTTCCCTATCAAAGTGAAGTCGTTTTGCCTTATTTTTATACACCTATATAAGTCATTTTAAGTCAAAATTCACCCATTCACCTAATTATTTCCCAAAACCCAAAGAAATCATCTTCTCCAAATATTCTCTCTCTAGAACTTCAAGGAAGAAGAAGAAGGAAGTTGGAGCTAGGGTTCAAGAAGCTAGGTTTTTTCTTCAAATTCCTTGGATTCATTGCTAAGGTATGGTAGCTCTTCATACATGGATAAAATTCATATTCATCCATGGAGTCCCTCCAAATTCAATTTCAAAACTAGTGATTTCTCCAAAAGTTAGGGTTTGACTTCAATCTCATGGGTTCCTTTCAAAAACATTTCTAATGATTGATTTATGATATATTACGTATGAATTGAGGATTTCCTATGGTATTTATGTTGAATTTCCCAACAACCCATGAAACCCCCAAAGTACTCAATTATGATCTTGTGATGTAGGTTTGTTGATTATAGAATAATGTTATGAGATTATGCATGTAGTGATTGGGTTATTTGAATTATGATTATATCCATGTCTAATGTAGTAATTCTATATGTGTTGATGGAATATGATCTATGATCCTTGAAGGGAAAAGTATGAGAATTATGCATGATTATGAATTTTATGTATAGGCTTTATGAACACTTTGAGAGTAAAGTGATTATGGTTATGATCTTGTTGTGTGTTGTTGAAAGGTTATTCTCATTTACACACCTATGTAGGAATATGATATGATGTGAAAGGTTTTCTCACAATGTGATGATTCTAAGGTTGAAAGGCTATTCTTACCTATTGAATCTTGAGCTATCCTATGAATTATGATTGGATTGAGTGATAAGACATTCTTCCATAAATATGAACTTAAGTCAAGACTTAATATGAACTCAATGGGAATTATGCTTAGCACCGAGTGGATATTGAATATGAGATGAAAGCTTTTACGCTAGTTGAGTCTGGCTTTCCAAATGGGTTCCTTCTACGCCAGTTGAGTCTGGGTTCCCAAAGTATGTATCTCATGAGATGAAAACCTTCTACCACAGTCGAGTCCAGGTTTCTAGTAGCAATCTCCTTATCCCATAAACTATGTTCCCCAATAGGTCTTTATCTAGTGGATCCACCAAAAAGCTAATAAACCATGGTCTTACCTTAGGCAAGTAAGACAACCCTTTTCGGTGTGGGTAACACCGGATTCCATGTTTAGCTCACATGGTCTATCTCGGTTAAGGGTTATTCCCACATTGAAAAAAATATGAACAAGTACATGAATTATGAACTATGGTTACTCAAGAAGCTTTGCTTAGTATGGATAGGATTATTAGATCTTATTCATGCATTGCACAAGTAGACTTTGAGGGTACTTATAGTATATCACTCCAATGATATGATGATCTATGTAATGAATTTTCTTATGACTTATGGTTCTCCATTATCTTTCAAATGATACTTTAACTTAGTAAATTTCATGCATTCAACTAAAATATCCCTTTTAGCATGTTTTCAAGGTTTTTATGCAGGGCTATCATACTTAGTGCATTCTTGTACTAACCCATATTTTCCTATATTTTTCCCAACTGTAGGGTCCGGTTCTTAAGGTGATCTCCATTTGGTTCAAGCTTGGATTCGACTATTCTCCTTGCTTGTGGTGAGTCCTCATGGTTCGAGGACGCATTACATATTTCTAGTTCCTTTTTCTTGTATTTTATTTTTGGATTATCTTGTATGGGCTGTGACCCTATTTGATTCGACTATTGTAATAGATGGCTAATTGAGATAAGTCTGGACTTCCGCTTTCCTTTAAGAAAATTTTGGACTTGAAATGTATTTTTACTCTTTATTGTTCTATGCTTATGTTATGATATGCTAAGTGGCTTACATGGAGCCTTTACGGGTTCTATGTGCCTTGTTACATCTAGGAGGTACCTCTGGGTCGTGACACTCAAAGTTGGAGGGCATAGTTATCCGCTGAAGCGAAGTTGAGGGTCATGTTTATGTATTATGCCTTAAGAATATGAGTGCCCTAAACCGTTTAGAGAATATGCTTTTGTCAGCTAGTCTAAAAAAACTATCTCTACTTGTTCAATACATACAAAATGCACTAGGACAAAAAGTTTAAACTATACTGTTCCCCTAATCAAGATAAACTACCTATAATCTTGTGCTACAATTGTACCGATGGCATGTCCAATTTCCTTCTTAGATTGTGAACAATAAAATTATACTTATAAGAACCGATGATTTAATCCTCTGTGTTTAAGCTAAAACTCCTTACACTCAATCATCTACAATATAAGTGAACATATAACATAAATGAATATATGATCTATTTAACTTTTATTAAAACTGAATAAATAATTATTCTTTAATAAATATTATATCTAAACATATGATTAATAGTATATATACCAATGGGTCCATATGAGAGGAAGTTAATTTCTAATTAATTTTCTTATTTTTTGTTATTCTCTTATAAATTAAAAACACATGGAGCTTTGCATGTAGGTGATTTTTATAAGTAGAATACAAGAAGCTTTAATGGTTTTTATTTATTTTACTGGGTCTTATACAAATAATATCTTTGGTTCACTATATAATTTTTCTAATCGATATACATAGCTTATACATTTATCACACATAACATACTCATATTATAAATGAATTATACATATATTATATATCGGTCATCTAGTTTTAGTTTAAGTGATTGAGTGAATGGTTATTTAAGTTAATATATCTTCTATTTTGTTTTACAAGTGTTAAATATATCCGTCGATTATTTTCTTAACTTAAATATGTTTGTCGTGTATTAAAGGTGATAATCCTCAATTGTGCAATGGAGTTTTCAAGTACTCTTTATCATGTTGGCACGACATGCGATATATAAGTTTACTTTTTCCCTCATTCATTGAAAGAGCTTTGTCCTAAGATGAAGTACAATTGTGTCACACCACCTATTAAACATTATGTGTATTAGTACCCTTTCCACATCCAATCATATCCATATTTCACATGAAAAGGGAAATGACTGGAGTTTGACTCAGCGGCTCAAGAATTTCCAAACATCAATTGCGTTTATGACTTTTAGATAGATGGATTTAAGGATATAAGCTTGTAATTTTCTTATATGATGTATGATAGTAATTAATAATTAGATAATTGGAGATCATTTTTAAGACGATATTTAACAACTTCTAACTCCTTTTTGCCATTTATCATTTCTATCATTGTATGTATTTAATATTAATCTTGTTGTTTTAGCTTTAAGTTGTTGTTTATTGGTCATTTATGTCTTTGTATGTATTAAATGGAAGTTATGTTAAAATCTATGTTTGCGCTGATTGCTTTTTCAGTTTTTGTAGCACACATCATGTCCACCTCCTTTTTTATATATCCTTTATGCATAAATAGATTACTCTATACGCAAAGAAATGGCAGTCTCTATAGATTAATTGGCAAAGGGGACACTCCCAAAACATATTTTGACAAATAACCACTTTTAATTTCTTTTTTATTTAATTTTTAGGGTTAGGTTAATAAAAAGTGAAAAAATGGGGTTGGGTTGTGAGGTCAAAGACCTTTTCATCACTTTAAGAACTTGGGAGATAAAATTTAAGTTTAAGAAAAAAATATTTTCATCCCAACACTTCAAACATTTAAGAAATTTCATCCCTCCAAAAAATAAAATTACAATCCCAATATAAAAGAATATTTAATAACCTTCAATATTTTAAAACCTTTTCTGAGAAACCTGAGAACTTCTTAGGAATATCTTCTTCAAGGTGCTTCTTCATCTTCTATATACCTGTTTTATTGAAATCGTAGACCTCCATAAAACACACCTTTCTCCAACAAACGACCTTTCCATCTTTCATTCTGGAAACCATAAACAAACGTTAGATCCGATAATAGTTCCTGATCATTTCGAAACAAACTGGAATGGGTCTTTTTATTTCAATCTTGTTCCCCAAGTTCAGTTGAATCTTCTTCAATTTCTTCTTCTCATGTAAGTTTAATCGTATTTTCAGTAACTTTTAGTTGTATTTGATTTTTTCATTTCAGTAACTGGAGTGGGTCTTATTTAGATTTTTGCTTAAATATCTGAAAATCTGACCCATTTTTGTTCACATTTTTGATTCCGCATCATTAATGATGTTTTGGTTTGTATAATGCATTTTTTTTTGAATTTTTATGTTTATCTCGACTATTGATTTGGAAATTTCAACTAAATTTTGATCGACTTTAATGGATTTTATGTCAAATGCATTGTCGATTTCTTATGGAACTGCTACTTGATTTGCATATTTTTTTGAGCATTACTCTGATTGTATTAATAGACTACTGGTCGATATTTTGATATGACAAATTTATTTTTGTTTGTATATAGTATAGTATAGCTAAAAAAAGAGGCGGCATCTTCAAATGATCTATTCCTAATGCTTCTAAAAGTAAGAAATGAAAGGCTGAAGAAGTTTCCAAAGCTTCAAAAAAGAAAAAAAATGTAGTTGAAAAACCGGAGTCTAACTCGGATTTTAATACAATGGCTGAAATTTATAACTATTAGCAGAGTAGTTCCCATGCTAGTGATGATGTTGAATCTAGTGAAGAAAAAAGTGATAGTGAAGATGAGGAGAGTAGTAGGGATACCCATACTAGAGATGAGGGTGAAGATCCTCTGTACTTGCCAACTTGTGCAAGAGATATTTCTAGTAAGTCGTATGATTTAGTGACATGGTTGGATGAGATAGGATCATTTCCATCAAATATTTCTGTAAGATAAGGATGGCTATTTATCGTGAGTTTAGAAAACCTGTAGTTCAAGAAAAAATTTATCACGACTTTCAGGGTACTTGTTGTTGACACTTGAGGCATATTAATATTTTAAGTTCAATGGACAGATGGTCCATTATATGTTGCTGTTATGTATGAAAAATGACAAAACATTTACATGAAATTTAGATTTGTGTGAATGATAAGCCTGCTTGTTTTGGCTTAAGAGAATATGCATTGATTACGGGGCTGAATTGCTCAGCATACCCTGGTAATGCAAAAATGAAAAAAAGTCCTTCATAAGGTGAGAAATTTCATTAAAAGGTGACCAAGAATAAGAACATTATTTCTACAAAGTTGATGAGTTTGATCAAGGGTACCAAATTGAATAAGAAGCAGAAGTTGAAGTGCTCTTTGATTTTTTCATCCACATGATGTTGCTTGCCCATGATCGATCTAAGATTTTTGATTCAAGCCACATTAAAATGACAAATGATTTAGATTTCTTCAAGAGTTATCCATGGGGGAAAGAGAGTTTTTATTTAACATTGGCATATCTGAAGAATAAAATTAATTTAAAGAAGTAGAGTGGAGTGTATAATGAAAGAGGGAACGCATCGTATGCTCTATATGGCTTTTACTGGGCATTTATCGTACTTATTATCAATTATGTAGTTCATTTATGATAAATTCTTATATATTTGTGTAGTATTTTATAGCCTCTGTTTATTTATTTGTTCTTCTATTAATTTAAGGTTTGGATATATGAAGCTTTTGCTCATCTTGGAAACAATGCCAAGAAGTCATTGAATTCTCCTCTCCCAATTCCCAGTTTACTTAGATGGCACAGAAAAGTATAAAATTATTTATTATTATCTTGAAATTTTTTGTATATTAGTGAATGTCGTGTAATTTTTATATATTTTTTTATAGATTGTGCACCCATACCGCACAACCTATTGCTCGTGAGAAAAAAAAATTACACGGCAACATGAAAGCCATATATGGATGAAATGAAGGACATAGTCCTCGATGCCTTAAAGGAAAATTTAAAACATGTGATTATCCTCACTTCAGCAGTAGAGCATGTGGAGGATGAGTATTTCAGTGATCACAATCCTAATCAACCTTGTGAGAATTCTTTTTCCAGTGGATTGAAAATTATATCGAGTACTTCTAAAGATGAAAATTTGCGTGAGCGTGTTGCATCCCTCGAGCAATCAATGATGGAAATTGTTGCTTATGTACGAGAGGAGAAATTGAGGAGAACTGAAAAGAAAAAGAAAAATAAGGGAAGACTAATTCATGTATTATTTATTTGTATGAAGGCTTAACCACTGATCTTGCAGCAGTTGATGAAGAATTTGCAGCAACGACAGTCGATGAAGACTTTACAACAGTTGATGAAGACCTTGTAGCAGTTGATGTTAGATGAGAACCATGCATTAGCAATAGTCGATGAAGATCTTGTTGCAAATGATGAATATCTTGAAGAAGAAGTTGATGAAGTCGTAGAAGAAAAGAAGAAAGAAGAAAATGAAGAGGAAAAAGAAAACGAGAAGCTGGAAAAAAATGAGAAGCTGGAAGAAAACGAAGAAGTAAAAGAAGAGGAGAAGCAGGAAGAGAACGAACAAGAAAAAGAAGAGGAGAAGCTGGAGGAGAAGAAAGAAGAAGAAGATAAAGAGAAAAACATAGAAACATAGAACAACAGGAGGAGAAGATGGTCGAGAATGAAGAAGACAAAGAAGAGGAGAAGATAGAAGAGAACATTGAAGAAAAGAAAAAGAAGAAGGCTTGGCCACTGATGTGGAAGAAGAGGAAAAAGAAGAAATAAAAGAATAAAATGAAGAAGGCAGTAATGAAAATTCAGTGGACGTGATGGGTATTATTATGGAGCTCAATGGTGAGGTTGGTGGTGATAAATAAGACATTTGTGATTATTTGTATTTTAAGACAATTAGTTTTGAAATAGTTGGTTATTGAAGTGGTTTTTAAGAAAATTGATTTTTAAGATAGTTGGTTTTTGAAGTGGCTTTTAAGACAACTGGTTGTTGAAATAGTTGTTTTTGAAGTGATTTTAAGACATTTCGATTATGTAAATGTTATTTTGTTTTGAAAAACAATTTCACCTTTCAGTTATTCACTTTAAATTGTATATATAATGCATTGTCTTACAATACGAGAAGAACTTCATTTTTATTAATTGACTATACTCACTATTGATTTATTATATTACCAATCATGACCAAAAGATATAAGACTCTACTACTACATCCCTGTTACACATTTCAAAAAAACAAACACTAACAACAAACCTTACAATTTAAGGCATTTCTCTTTTTCTTCGGCCAATATCAACCTTGTTTTTAGTTGATCCCTATCTATTTTTGTGTCTTAGCATATCTTTAAAGTGATCCCTCTGTTCTTCGGCTTCTTTGAATAATTTCAATAACAAATCCCTATTTTCTTCAAAGTTTCAAAGTCTTTCTAATATTTGAAATTTGGTAACCAGATGAAAATTTGATGTATCGAGTCCCAGACTCAATTTTGATGGGCTGCTCGTTGATGAATCATTTTCAAGCCACTTAAGAAAAGAGCATGCCGCAGCTGCATAGTTAAATAATTATCGACTTGAGTTCGTATTGGTGTGTGACGTCCTCAATATAGCTGAATTACCACAACGACAAATGTAAGACTTTTTTGCATTGGATATTTGAGATGCTTGAGATATTATTAAAAAAGATGTTTAAGTATTTTAAAATAGAATAAGATATAAGAGTTCATGAATCCTTAATATTATAGAGTAAAAACAACAAATGTTACCCTTGGAAAAGTAGAAATTTGTACTTTGTTACTATTGTAAAACTTGGATAATTGACTATGTCAATGTTGGGGAAAATATATATAGATAATTAAGACAATCGATACACATTCATGTGTTTGGTTTAGGTTTTACCAACAACACCTACACTTCATCATTAGTAAGGTAAATATGGGTTGATATCATGATCCATAAATGATCTATATTGCACCTACTAGAATATGATGCATATATGTCAAGCCCCGAGCATACACCCTTGACGTAACTGATATTCGAGAACCATCACTCGTCCCCAAGCGAACCCTCATCTCGGATGACTACAAGACGAAGACTAACTCAAGAAATAAAAGGCTTTAAAATGAATTTGTGAACATAATCTTTTAGTAACTCAAGCAACCTTCTTTGGTGAAGATTCAGATCTTTATGTTTGAACACATATTGCAAACTCTTGTGGTTGGTAATAACATTCACATGAACACCATAAATGTAGATCCTCCAAATCTTTAAGGTAAAAACAACCGCCGCTAGTTCAAGGTCGTCTGTAGGATAATTCTTCTCATGAAACTTAAGTTGCCTTGAGGCATAGGCAATAACTTTCGCATTTTGCATTAGGACATATCCTAACCCAATTCTTGAGGCATCACAAGAAACCATAAATCCATCGTTTCCTTACGTTAGAGTTAGTGCCAGAGCGGAAGTAAGTCTATCTTTCAATTCTTGAAAACTCTTCTCACATGCTTCCAACCATATAAACGTAACCTTCTCTTGGGTCACTGCCATCAATGGAGAGGCAATCAAAGAAGCCCTTCAACAAACCTTCTATAGTAGCCAGTCAAACCCAAGAAACTTCTAATATCCGTAGGGGACAGAGGTCTAGGCTAACTCTTGACCGCATCCATCTTCTTAGGATATACCTCAATACCTTTAGCGGAAACAATGTGACCAAGAAAAGCTAAGGACCTCAACCAAAACTCACACTTACTAAACTTCGCAAATAGATGTTGGTCCTTGAGAACTTGGAACACAATCCTCAAATGATCGGTATGCTCGTCTTCACTCCTCGAATAGATCAATATGTCATAAATGAAGACAATCATGAACATATCATCATATTGTCTAAACACCCTATTCATCAAATCCATAAATTCCGCCGGAGCATTAGCCAAACCAAACGGCATTACCAAAAACTCATAATGACCATACTGAGTTGGAAAAGCTATCTTCGGAATGTCATCTTTCTTAACCCTCAATTCGTGATAACCTAACTGAAGGTAAATATTAGAGAAGTAACTTTCTCCTTGAAGTTGATTAAATAAATCATCTCTCCTTGCGAGAGGATATTTTTCTTAACCATAACCTTGTTAATTTGCCGGTAGTCAATACACATATGGAGTGAACCATCTTTCTTTCTAACAAACAAAACTGGGGCACCCCATGGAGAGATACTTGGTCGGGTAACACCCTTATTTAACAAATCTTTCAATTGTTCCTTTAATTCCTTAAGTTCTTCCGAAGCCATTCGATAAGGAGGAGTAGAGAGAGGTTGCATGTCTTGGAGAATGTGAATATCAAAGTCTATTTCCCTTTCGGGAGAGATACGAGGTAGAACATTTGGGATCACATCCAGAAACTCATTTACAATAGGGACCGACTCAAGAGTAGGGGTCTTAGAATCTATATCCCTCACCTTAACTAATTAGTATATGGAACCCTTAGAAATCATCTTTCTAGCTTTAAGACAAGAAAAAAATTGACCCTTAGTCATAGAATTTCCCCTTTCAATTCTAGGACGTGCTCATTTTGAAACTGAAACTTGAATACTCGGGTTCTACAATCAATAGATGCATAACATGAATGCATCCGATCTATACTAAGGATAACATAAAAATCAAGTATATCAAGCTCTACAAGATAAACATGAGTGACTCTATAAGACAAAGAGACGGAACACTTTCTATAGACCCTTTTAGCCACAATAGAATCACTAACTTGAGTAGAGACAGAAAAGGGATCTAACAACACATCCGGAAGAATATCAAACCTCATGGCCACGTATGGCGTCATAAAAGACAAGGTAGAACCAGGGTCAAGTAAAGCATAAACATCAAGTTGGAAGACTTACAACATATCGATAACCACATCGGGAGAACCCTCTTGCTCATGACGAGTCTGAAGTGCATAGAATTGGTTTTTATTTGGAGAAATTGAACCCTAACCACTAGGAGGAGCTTGCTTAACTTCTCCTCCTTTATCCATAAGCATTAGGCAATCCTTTATTTTATGGCCACTCTTACCACAACAATAGCAACAATTTGTACCGGCTAAACATTTACCTTCATGCTTCCTCCCACACTTATCACATGTAGGCAATGAAGATCCACCACCATTTCCTCCTTGAGGCTTAGGGAAAGACACCCTATCTTTTTAAAACTAAGGAGGAGCATTGGAGGAACCTTGCCCGGAAAACCTCTGTTCGAACTTAGAACAACCATGTCCATCAGACCTTGAATGTGAGAAGTTACCCTCACCGGTCATTGCCTTCTTTGTCTCCCTAGATCTTTCCCTAAGTTTCTCCTCTTCTATATGTTGAGCATGAACCATAAGACGATAAATGTCCATATCATTGATAAGCATAGTGGTAGGACATTCCTTAACCACCATTTCGGACACACCCGAAACAAATTTACATATTCCTTCTCTAGAGTCGGCAATCATAGAAGGAGCATACTTAGACAATTGTGTGAACTTCAAAGCATATTCAATCACAGACATGTTCCCTTGACAAAGGTTGATGAATTCAAGCACATTTTCCTCCCTCATCTCAAGGGGAAAAAACCTATCAAGGAAAGCAACTTTAAACTTTTCTCAATCAAGAGGACCCGCATCTTCCGCCCTCTCTTCTTTCCATTAGTTGAACCATATTTGAGTAACACCCTTAAGTTGATAAGCGACCAATTCCTCCTTTTCCACTCGCGTCACTCCCATGATCATCAATACCTTGTATATCCCATCAATGAACTCTTGAGGTTCTTCCACAAACTTAGAACCATGAAACTCCAGAGGATTCATTCTAGTGAAATCCCTTACTCTAGATGCTGTCGTAACCACATTTAGGTTCACGGAGACCACAACCTCTCTATTTTCTTAGGCTGTCATGGCTTAAGCCAACACTTGAAAAGCAGCCCTAAACTCCACCTTAGTCACTTGCTCAGCCAAAGGATCGACCAAAACATGAGGAGGGGCTTCTCGTTCCACATTATCTCCCGCATTCCTTCTAGAATATGCCCTTCGAGTGGCTATATCCTGTAGAGCATCAGATAAGGATTAGGAGAGAGGCATTATAGAGTCAAACTCTATCGCATGACTTTAGAATAATGAAAAAAGTATAGTTTCCTAAACATCTTATAGCCTCTCATTTATAAGTGTGGTGCTCTTCAAACTCATGAACAAGACTATATTCGACGTCGCTTATGAGACTTCCTAGGATCTTTCCAAACGCTGTGCTCTGAATACCAAGTTTTTCATGACCTAAAGTAGACCGTAGGTGTAACATGGTGTATAGGAACACGAGAGGCCCTACACAAGACACTTAGCATACATAAACAAGATAATAGAAATTCAAGAGATTAAAAGACTGTTTATATCATAAAAGAGTTGTCAAAATGAAGTGGAAGTCTACATAGTCTCAATAGCCATCTATTCCATCAATAGTGACCGGGGCGTAACCCTAGCGTCACGTACAATGTTTGAAAATTAAGGATTGAAGGAGATAAAAGGATTGGTCCTCAAAACATGTGGACTCACCTTTACTAAATATGATCAAGGTGACTCCTAGCCAGGTGGATGCGAATTTGGAGCGTCGGACCCTACATTTGGATAAAAATGTATGAACGAGTATGCGTTAGTTAAAAAATATGTACCAAGTATTATAGCATTGCATAAAGTCAGAAAATCATGTTTAAAAGGACCTTTCATGTTCAAAATCCACTTTCAATCATCAAAATCAAGAAAACACTTTCAATCATCAAAATCAAGAAAACATGGGTTAAGCATGGGTTCATGAGAATACATCTTAAAAACATGGAATTATCTCAATTCATGCATAATAGTTCATAAAACAATCAACTAAATAAACATTTAAAGGTACACATGACATAGAAGAAAGCCCTAACTTAAATTTGGGATTTCTAGCTTCAAAATTGAGAAATTTGAGAACTCTATGGAGGATAGATCTCCATAGATGAAGACTATCATACCTCCATGGATAGAGCTTGAGTTCAATTGTTGAATTTGAGACTTGGCTTGAATCCCTAGCTTCTTCCTTCAAACTTCTAGAGATAGAAATATTTGGGGGAGGATGAACTTGTTCGTCTTTTGGGAATTTGAGAGAATGAATTAAATTGGATGATTTTGGGGGTAATAACCTTTATAAAGGGTTTTGGGTAAGGGTTTTGGGTAAAGGTTTAAACTACATAGCATTGAATTACAAAAATTTGGAAAAGACCCAAAAGTCCCTAACTTAAAATCTAACAAACTCACTTGACGGTAGCCTTCACGGCCCGTCTAAGGCACCATGACCCGTAGAATTATGTCGTGAAGAGGCCCTTGACTGATGGCCTTCTTGTGCCACTGCCACGTCTGCACTAATGTCCAATCAAGGGTAACACATACCATTTTTCTGTCTGTGGTTCTTGACCAGTGGTTGGGGGAAGCACCCCCTCCTAATGACCTTTACGACGGCATTGAAAGCCCGTCAACCTAACCACGGGCCGTATAGGTGTCCGTGGGATGGAATTCTTCAAGGAATGTCCTGGGAAACTTACCACGGTGCCCTTCCCGGACCGTGGTCCGCTTCACAGCCCATCTGGGCTCTATGGAGGGTTCCATGGTCCAGTTTTTAGCCTGTGAGTTTCCACCTGCCTCCTTTCTGGTCTTTCTCGAATCCAAGGTGTTGCAATCCCGTGAGAAGGAATGTTTTTGAGAATGTGAGATAAGAGGTTCCCCAAGTGCCGGTCGACCCTCTGACAGAGCAAGTTATGAATGATGAGTTTTGAGCCGCATTTCATGCATTGCCCCAAGCAATGAAGACTCAATCCAATAGGGAGGTGGTGGTTCCTGCTAACCCAAATGTTGGTACGATAGCATCTTGAGTTAGGGATTTCACTAGAATGAATCATCCGGAGTTTCATGATTCTAAGGTTGAGGAAGATCCTCAAGAGTTCATTGATGAGGTGTATAAAGTGTTGATGATCATGGGAGTGACGCCGATGGAAAAGGTGGAATTGTCCCCTTATCAACTTAAGGGTGTTGCTCAAATATGGTTCAACTAATGGAAAGAAGAGAGGGTAGAAGATGTGGGTCCTCTTGAATGGGAGAAATTTAAGGTTACTTTTCTTGATAGGTTCTTTCCCCTTGATATGAGAGAGGCAAAGTTACTTGAGTTTATTGACCTTCATCAAGGGAATATGAGTGTGAAGGAGTATTCTTTGAAATTCACACAATTTTCAAAATATGCTCCAACCATGGTTGCGGATCCACGGCCAAGGATGAGTAAGTTTGTGTCGGGTGCTTCCGCCTTAGTGGTCAAAGAATGCCTAAAAACCATGATTGTTAAGGAGAGGGATGTGTGCCATTTGATGGTTAATGCACAAAAAATAGAAGAAGAAAAACTTACGGAGAAAATTAGGGATTCAAAGAGGGAAAGAAGGGATAATGGAGATTTTTCACATTCAAAGTCCGGTGGAAGTAGTCGTTGTCAAGTTAAGGGTTCTAGTGAGCAAAAATGGCTCGAGTGTCAGGAGTGAGGTAGATGACATAAGGATGAGCATTTAGCCACCTCAAATGCGTGCTCTGGGTGTGAAAATACATATGATAATATAAGGAATTGTCTTACGGTTTCTAAGAATGAGGGAGATAATCATCGGTTGGCTCAACCTTACACTTCTTCAAGTCCTAGTGGTGCTCAGAAACAAAATAGGTTTTATGCACTTCAAACTCAACAATATCACGAGGGTTCCCCGGATGTGGAAATTGGTAAGTTATGGTGTTTTATCCTGTGGTTATGCATTGCTTGACATTGGGTTTTTTGTTTGCTATTGTAAGACTCCATGTGTGGTTACTGTTTTTAACGTCGGTCTTGAAATACTTTTGGAAATTCCTTAAGTGTTTACTTGTATCAATGGTCTCGTGGTTGTTAAAACTTTTGTGCTATTCTTAGGTTGAGGGAGATGGACTTGAAAGGACTAGAGAGGGTTTGCTCCCAAGGGGAAGATAGTGTTCTTCATGGTTGGTGTGTGTGTGAGGGACTACTTAAATTGATGGAAGGGTTCCTTGCTTTAGGTTGGTATGTGAAAGGCCAAAGACGGTGTGATGGCTTAGTATCCATATCTCCTTCCTTTATCTTCGGGTCAAGCTTGAGGCATAGGCTCCTTATGTTCACTCTTTAGGATTCTTGCATTTTAATCATTCCCATGTTTTCCTCATGCATGCATGCTCAAAAAAATTGATTTTTCAAAGATATGATTTATCTTGATTGATGCCTTCATGGTTATGTGCATTTGAATATGATTTGCATATAGACTTCATGATATGATGTTTTAAACATGCTTTATCTTGGAGTTGATGTTTCCTCCTCGGATATGTGCATTTATGTGATTGATTTCATTTCATTATAGGCTGTTAGGTTAAGTTCCTACCCTCCTTAGGATGTCTTGAATATCATTCTAGGACGAATGTTCCCAAGGGGGAGATAATGTAACACCTCATATTCAAAAAAGATGAAAATTACAGCTTTTGCAGGATCTGGTGCAAGTACAGACAGAGCCACCAACGACCCGTGGATTGAAACACAGATCGTAGGTTGCTTCTTGGGTGGCAGTCCCATGTTTTCCAAAAAGTTAAAGGTCCAGTACTTTCCTACGGTTCACCAAGACAGTCCATTGTTCAATGCACGAGTCGTAAGTAGGTCTCGTAGGTGAGTCCAAACATTGATAGATTTTAGAAGTCGAAGTGGAGACCCACGACTGGGCATGTACGACCCATAGGTGGACCCATGTACCGTCAATAGGTCCGTTGTTGGGAGTCCAATCTTGAGGTTCTCTTAACTCAATCGATAACCAACCAGTACGGTCAATGGTCTGACAAACAGACCGTAGGTTGGGTCATCGGTGGGGATCGGCAGATATTTTTATGGGGGCTTTTGGGTCTTTTCCTAATTATTTTATCCTAATACTATGTCGTTTTACCCTTTATTAGAAGCCTATATAAACGTTTTTAACCCCCAAAACATCCTAAGTCAATTCATTCTCTCAAATTCACATAAGAAGAACAAGTTATCCTCTAAAATATTTCTCTCTCTAGAAACTTGAAGAAGAAGGGTAGGGTTCCAAGTCAAGCCTCCAATTCCACAATTGATTGTAAGCTTTTGGCATCAAGGTATGATAGTATTCACCTATGGATTCCTTTTCTCCATAGGGTCCCTAAATTCTCCAATTTTGAAAAGATAGATTCCCCAATTGAGTTACGGTTTTATTCAATTGACATGGGTTATTTTTAATTATGATATTATTGATTGATTTATGTCTTTTTCAGCATGAATTGAGATAATTCTATGATTTAAGATGAACCCCATGAACTCATGCATACCCCATATTTTCCAAGCTACAATGATCTAATGTAGGTTTTGAATCATGAAAGGGGAATTTATGAAGATATGCATGTTATTATGAAAGTAATGCTTATGACACAAGAAAACTTATAGATGAAGATATTTATATGTTCAATGAAGCTTGGACACATGACATGAATGACAGCTAGACTTTCCCTCAATGCTTTGTGGGCTATTTTCCTAAATTAGATCTTAATTAATATGGTATTTGGATATGCCATCAATGATTATAGGCCATGATTTCAAATTTATTTCCATTAGTAGTAGGGCATTTCTAGCATGAAGTGAATGACTATGGGCTTTAAAATCTATTATGAGAATATCATAGACGGTGAAAGGTTTTCTCACACATGGTCTAAGGAGCTATCCTATGATAAGACAAGTGATGAATACCCATGTCTCTTAATGATAAGACAAGTTAATAATAATACCTATTCCATGGAATTTATGCTTAGCACCGAGAGGATATTGAGATGGGAGCTCTCCCATTAGTAGAGGTTGGGTTTCTAGTAGCAATCTCCTTATCCCATACCTATGTGCCCTCATATGATGATTGTCTTAGATATACATTAGCTAGTGGATCCACATAAGTTAGAAGCTCATGGTTCTACCTTGGCAAGTAGCAGACTCTTTTTTCGGTGTGAGAGGAGTACAAGATTCCATGTTATAGCTCACATGGTCTCTATGTCGGTTAAGGCTACTTCCCACAACAAAAATGATGAACTAAGGTTACTTCAAGAAGTATCTCATATGTGTTCAAATATGAGTTGACTTGCATTGACCATGATTACGATTTATGTTTTCTAACCCTCTTACCTTATGTTTTTACTTGGTCTTTACGTATCACGAAAAGTCCTTTTAGCATGTTTTCATAACTTTTATGCATTGCTATCATAATTGGTACATTTTCATACTTACGCATACTCTTACACATTGTTTCATTAATGTAGGGTCCGACATTCCTATTCCGCATCTTCGTGGCTAGGGATCACTTAGTAGATATTGGAAATTGGTGATTCCTCATGTTCCAAGGACCGAACCATTATTTCTTATTATTGTCTTTATATTTTTAGAGATTGTATGTGATGTACGGGTTATGTCCCGATCACTCTTGATGTAATAGATTGCTTTGAGACTATGTTAGACTTCCTCTTCATTATTGACAAAAACTCTTTTATGATATAAACTGTCTTTTTAAACTCGTTAATTCGACTATCTTGTTTATCTATGTTAAGTGGCTTGTGTAGGGCCTCTCGTGGTCCTATACACCATGTCACGTCTAGGGTGTACTTTGGCTCGTGACAAACTCAAGTAAAATACGATCCTTGTGCTGCTTCGCCTTCACTTCTGACACTAATGAGGATTCGACCCCATTTATCACAACCACTCCACCTTTACTAGAATCTAAAAATAGACTCCCACACGTGCAAGTCTCTAAACTTCCTTAGCTAATTATTTCTTGCCTTCCTCAACATGATCAATACTCCCATGGACAGCCTGCTCAAGGCATCAACAAGAGCATTAGTCTTTCCTGGATGGTATAAAATACTCGTATCATAATCTTTGAATAGTTCTAGCCATCTCATTTGTCGAAGTTTTAACTCTTTCTGACTAAAAACATACTAGACACCCTTTTGGTAGATGAAAACATCAACGTGCACACCATAGAGATAATGACGCCATATCTTGAGAGAAAAAACTACCGCCGCCAACTAAAGATCACGAGTCAGGCAGTTCTTTTCGTGAAACTTAAGTTTTGTGTAGGCATAGGCTATAACCTTACCATTCTTCATCAATACACACCCAAGTACAACTATGGATGCATCACAATAAACAACAAAACCCTATGTACCCTTTAGTAGGGTCAACACTAGATTAGTGGTTAACCGAGTTTTCAATTCCTGGACGCTTTTCTCACAACTTTCAGACCTTCGAAACATAGCTATTTTATGAGTCAACTTAGTAAACGGGGACAAAATAGATGATAACCCCTTGAAGAACCTTCTGTAGTAACCAGACAATCCTAAGAAAGTGCTTATATGTGCTGGAAACGTGGGTCTGGGCCAATTCTGCACTGCTTCAACCTTTTGAGTGTCGACTAGAATTCCTTCGCGAGACACAGTATGGTCTACGAACGCCATGGATTCAATCTAGAACTCACACTTAGAAAACTTGGCATATAACTCTCGAACTTTGAGAGTTTAGAGGACTATTCTGATATTACTAGCATGGTTCTCCTCATTCCTCAAATAAATCAATATGTCATCAATCAATACGATAACAAACATTTTGAGATTCTACTTAAATACTCTGTTCATAAAATCCATGAATGCTATAGGAGCGTTAGTCAAACCAAAGGACATAACAAGAAACTCATAACAGGTCCTCAATGTTGCCTTCGGGATGTCATTTTCTCTCACGTTCAACTGATGATAGCCAGATCTGAAGTCTATCTTAGAGAAAATAGTGGCACCCTGAAGTTTGTCGAAAAGGTTATCAATTCTCAGAAGGGGAGACATATTCTTTATGGTGACCTTGCTCAACTGGCGGTAATCAATACACATCCTAAGGAAACCATCTTTCTTTCTCACAAATAAGACAGGAGCGCCCCAAGGTTAGACACTTGGTTGGATGAAACCCTTATCAAGAAGATCTCTTAACTAGTCTTTTAACTCAGCTGGAGCCATTCTCTATGGAGGAATAGAAATGGGCCGAGTATCTGGAATAATATCTATTCAAAAGTCTATTTCTCTCTCAGGAGGGACTCTGGGAAGATCATCTGGAAAGACCTATGGAAACTCACTCACAATTGGACTAAGTAATAGATGCACCCCTTAGAAACTAACTTTTTGGCCTTAAGGTATGAAATAAAATGACCTTTAGGCACTGCTGAACTACTTCTCCACTCTAAAACGGGCTCATTAGGAAACCGAAACTTGACTACTGAAGTTGTTCAATCAACTAACGCATAACAAGCATAAAACCAGTTCATACCTAGAATAAAATCAAAGTCCACCATAATTAGCTCAACTAAGTCAGCCATGCTGTCCCTGTGATTGATATAGATGGTACAATCATGATAGACTCTTTATACTATAATAGACTTACCAACATGTGTGGAAACACTGAAGGGCTTAAAAAGTTGTTCCGGGAAATGTCGAACCTCATGGCTACATAAGAAGTCACAAAAGACAAACTCACACTTTGATCAAGTAAGCCATAAACATAAAAAGTAAATATTTTAAGCATACCATTGACCACATATGATGAGTTCTCCTGATCCTAGATAGTAGCAATAGCATACAGACGGTTTGTATCCGCATGTTACTGAAGTAGCTCCTCTCTAGGTATTTTCATGTGCTGGAGTTTTTGAACAAGATTAGTCTCTATTGCTCACTTACCCTACCTGTTCTTAAGGCATTCTCTCATAAAATGACCAGTCTAAACTCAATTGAAACAGCCATTGGAGCCATCACGATATTCTCCTGGATGAGTCCTACCAAACTTAACATAAGGTGGGCTTCGAAACTGTAGTGCCACACTACCCTTAGATTGAGTACCCTGAGCTCTGAAATTCTAGAAATTGTGATTCTTTTGACCATTCCTTCTTCTGTGTGCATGTGCAGTAGTTGAAGATGGACCAGGTTCAAATGACCTTACTGAAAAGATGATCGATGCCTATTCCCGGTCTTTTGCAAGCCAATTTCATTATTTGTTATCTTGGCCTTCTTGTAGCGATACTCTTCTCTATCCTTTAACTTATCCTCCTCAACCTGTTGTACAAGAATCATGAATCTAGTTATGTCCATGTTCCTTGTCAACATAGTTTCCTTAGCTTCCTTGTTGGATAGGTGGGATAAACCGGAGCTGAACAAACTCATCTTGCTCCTCATATCCGTCACCATCTCTGGTGCATAGCGGTATAACTGAGTAAACTTGAGACTGTACTTCTGCACACTCATCGCTTCCTATTTTAGATTCATGAACTCTCTCACTTTAACTTCCCTTATCTCTCAGGGGAAAGAGGAGCCCCAAGAAAGCATCCTCAAACATAACCATGCATAAGCACAAGTTGGAAACACATTTATAGAGTTGAACTCTATCGCACAAACATGATTAAGAAGAAAATGAAATGTTCCTAAATTTCATAGCCTCCTAATTATAGATGTGGCGCTCTTCACACCAATAAGGACTCTATAGACACGACTTCATAGACACCCGACGATTCTTGAACTCTGGGCTCTGATATAATTTTTTTCACGCCCCAAGCCTACACCCGGGACATGGCTGGTACTCGAGAACCATTTATGATCCCCAAGAAAACCCTTGGCCTAGCTCACTCTTTAGTGGAAGATTTACTCAAGAATAAAGAAGCTTTAAATACATAATTAAACTCAATAGTCTCAATTACACACAACTCAAATAAATGTCTAGAAATCTAAATAAAGTATAAGTAATAGTTCTCAATATCTCAAAACAGAAAGAAAAATACTGAGAGACTCATCAAATTTAACTATCTTTGAAGCCTCTAATACTAGGATACATGTCGGGACAAGACCCATGACAACTCAACAATACCAGATAATAAATGTGAAATTCTCCGGAAAGCATGAAGATTCACAAAAGCTATCTGAAGAACAAAGTGATCTCAACAAAATGCATGTTGATTATCCTAACTACATGTATCTGCATCATAAAAGATGCAGGTCGAATGACATCAGTACTTTTTAATGTACGAGTATGTGATATAGCTGATGCGGAATAACTGAAAGAAAGGATTACAATAAGTATAACATAAACTCAATGGAAAGTAAAGGATTAAAGGAATGAAACCATATAACTTTAGAAAATACTTTCTCATTTTTTGAATATTAACATATTAAGTGATATATAAAAATACACTTAAACTCTATTGGGAGATTCTCTAACCGACAACTATCACTATGAGCTACGTGATGATACAGCGTCTTGTCCACACTACCAAACCTGTCCTATATCATGTCAGGATATAGGACACCTCAACTAAGTGGATCCACTAACCTCTGTCCGATGCACTAAGGATTCGTATAAAAAGTATGATCTTGTACCCATGTTGGCAAGACATTGTTTATTGGGGCAATGAGTTGTCTAAAATCTCCCACATATCGGTGCTTAATACTACCCCCAAAATATATATTGTTTCTCAGATGTATAAAAACATATTATTTCTCTAGTTTTACATAATTGCTTAAACTATCCTCTAAAAAGAGGAAACTGCTTTGAAATATCACTGAAACTCATTGCTCATTTAGAAAATTCTCTTTATTCAATGTTCAAATAGATTATGGGTTGATATAGTTACTCAAAAAGGGGTCTCTTTAAGAGGTAACTCTCATGTGCTTAATCTTTCTGAAAACTCTTTTAATTTTTCTGAAAAAAGGTCTATTGTTTTTCTTCATGTAAAAATTAAACATATGAGAAATACTTAGTTCCCTTATACTCTTTCTCGAACTGTTCTTTCTTCAAAACTCAGTTTAAAAAATAATATTTTGTTTTTTAAGATTCTCAATAAGAACTCGCTGAATACTCAAGAATATGGTTCATGCTGCAAAATAGTCATCAAGAGCTAACTCAATAATCACAATACCCAATGTACGACAATTAAGTGATTTGAAATGGGAATTCGATAATCAACAACTCAAGAATTCAGAACTCATATCAAGAATAGAACCCTAGATTACTCTTTTACTAATTTGAAAGTAGATGTAGGGCGTGAAGACGAACTAGTCCAATACTATAATAGCCTTACATACTTGGAAGAACAAAGTTCTTTGGCGAAATCGAGGAAACTTAAAGAACGCTTGAACCCTAGATTTTCTCCTCTTGGAACCTTGCTCTAATGTCTTGAAGTGTTAATGAACGTAAAAGAACTGATTAACACTTTCTAAGCCCTAAAATAGGTGTAAAATATCATTGTTTAGGCTTAGAATAGGGGTAAAAATGACGTATTTTAAGTACCGAACGCATAGGGGAAAGACCAAATCAAACCCAGCTTTTAAAATGGAAAACGTGCCTTAGACAAGATATTTCATGGACTTTATACAGCTTTACAGTCCGTGAAAATTTTCACGGGCCGTCTAGTGGGTCGTCAAGATTCACCTGCCTGACAGGGATTCACTAAAATGGGCATAACATTTTACTCTGAACTTGAAATGAGGAAAACTTGGTGGCGTTGGAAAGAGGACTCAAAGAACATTAATTTTATATGTCATTGGCCACCTAATTAATTATGTGCTGAGCGATATGATCATTTGAAATTGACCCTAAACTCAAAAACTGATGGGTTACTTGTATGGACCCCTAAACAGACTGTACAAGTCACCACAGGCTGTCTAGGGTCTCGTCTAGGTGACCTTCACCTTGAAAGCCCTGGAAAATCCTTGACGATGCCCTAGACTAGTTGTGGACCCCTAAAAAGGATGTCTAAGGTGTCGTGAAGAGTCCATGGTCCATTTTGGGTTCGTGGACTTGCATGTTTACCCTTTTTAGCCATTTTTTGAAGTCCGAGGGGTTACACTTAATACATTGGGTATACTGTTTTTGTTGTCTTCTTAAGGGATTCCAATCCTAACTTAAATCATTATTTAACAAAAGAGAAGTAAAAAAATACAAAATTTAAAAAAGAAATCAATCAATTTTAATTTTTTATTTTTAGATACATTCAACTGAACAATTAACATAACATAAAAACTAATAAAAAAAACAATCAAATAAAATCCATAATGATTGGTACCAAATTGATGAAACATAATTGAATAACCACATTAAAACATTCCAGCAATCGGTGTAGAGAATATTAAAATCTCTTCCACTATTAACCAAAGGGATCGAGTTCGAGTTACGGGGATGAAAAACTTATTGTAGGTCCATTTCAACCCCTTTGGTGAACCTACCCAACATGAATTTGAAGTTATCGGCAAACTGAGTTTTAAATGGCGAAAATCTAAAAAAGGAGAGAGTTAAAAACTTGAATTCTCATACAAAATGTGTTAGACCATTTCTCTATGAAGAATTATTTCAATATTACCAAATCTTATATCAATTTTTGATAATCACTATGTATTTGTAGTTGAAGTCATATATTTTTGTGGGTGACCAAATAAATTCAAATGGATAGAGAGAAAAAGTGTTTACTTCATGATCTATGAAATGGTAAACAAAAAAAAATCAAAAACTTAATTTCAAGAAAACAAAAAGGGGATGCATAGGTTTTAAATTAGCAGGAAAGGAGGAAGAAGATATTATACTAGCTCGGAAAGGCTGCTCTCACTGATACATGTTGCTCATCTTGTATTCCTAAGATACTTAGAATAAATACTTTGAAGAACTTGATAAGAAATAACAATGTTTAAAGTGTATTTTCAAAACTATAAAATTAAAACAAGTAGAGAAAATAAAATCCAAAATAGATTAGAAACAACATACAAAAAGAAGAAAATCGAGCCCACTGAATGTACAGTGTCCCCTTAAGGAAATTATTCCCCTCAAGTACCATAGGTTAATAGAATATATCCTCCCTGGTGAGAACAATCTTACTCACTATCGTATCGGTACCTATAACCATGGTGTCAGCGAACCACTCAACGGCAATAAAGTACACTTAAAATACTAGATTTAGTAGTAGTAGATGAAGTCTATAAAATTAGTTCTCTTAAAATGAGCGGAAATCCCTTTATTTATCGACAACAAATGGTAGTGTAAAAAAATTCTTATTATGTCTTACCGGAAATGTAACAACCCTTTGGAAAAGTCACAATCCTTCGAAAAAGGTCACAACCTTTCGTAAAATTCACAACCTTTCATAGAAGTCACAAATCTTGATAAAAGTCACAACATTTCATAAAAGTCACAACATTTCATAAAAGTCACAACTCTTCATAAAAGTCACAACTCTTCATAAAAGTTGCAACTCTTCATGAATGCAAATGACTCTGAGATAAAGAAACACACAAGTGTGTAAACTTTACAAGAAAGAATTAATTGCTTCTATATAAATAGGTTTCCCTTTGAACTTTCCGCAGTGAAGATATGTCAGATATACTCGGTCAATCAGTAGATTTGATATCCTTGAACAATCATGGTTTAATGTATACCTCGACAACCATATGTCACACAATCAACCCTTCACTGTTTATGATTCTTACGGTTGTGATCGTTTCAGCTATGAACACCTCCTGGTTTCATGAGTGTATAGAGAATTAGATTTTTACAATGATTCTCTTTGAAGCGACTTCCATTTCACACTCTTCTAGGTGATTTCTAACACGTGTTATCGTGTAGATACACTATTTGGTCAAATCTACTAAACGTAGCAAATTATTAAAAAGTTTAAGCTTTATTAACTCGTTAACAAGACTTAATATTTTATATTTTTCCTGAGCATTATCTTCATCATGATAATGGATTGAGTTGTTTGACAATGCCGAACTGTCAGTCACAACTTTTCTTTCTCCTTAAACCTAGCTCTTGGGATCTTCAATCTGCTAGGTAGAGTTACCACCATGATGACTTGTCCTAAGCCGTAAACTCATTCCCTTAGATGATCTTTTGACTCTCTCTCTAGTAAGGCCTTTTGTAAGTGGATTCGCCACATTATCCTTTGACTTTATATAGTCAATTGTGATAAGTCCACTAGAGAGTAGTTTTGCTAACAGTATTATGTATACATCTTATATAACGAGACTTTCCATTATACATCATGCTCCATGCCCTACCTATTGCATCTTGACTATAAAAGTGTTTGCATACTGATACGAAAGGTTTGGGTATAAAAAAGAATATCTATCAAGAAATTTCGGAGTCTTTCAACTTATTCACCGGCCTTAGCTAGAGCGACAAGCTCTGAGATCATTGTAGAGCTAGTGATATATGTCTGTTTGGAATATTTCAAAGAGATTGCTCATCCACCAAGAGTAAATACATATCTAATCATGGATTTTACTTCATTTGATCCGGTGATCCAATTTGCATCACTATATCCTTTCAATACTGCTTGATATTTTTTATAATTCAAGGCATAGTTTTGAGTATGTTTTAAATACCCCAAAACTTTTTTCATTGTCATCCAATGATTTTTATTGGGATTACTCGTGAACCGACTCATTTTACTAATAGCACATGTTGTATCTGATCACATACACTTCCTGATATACATCATACTTCCCAATACTCTAGCATAATCCAATTGTGAGTCACTTTCTCATTCATTCTTTTGAAGTGTAAAGCTCATATTTATTGGAGTCTTGAAAATATTAAAATCCAAATATTTGAACTAGTCAAGTACCTTTTCAATGTAATGGAACCGTAATGATTCTACACATTATGGAGTTCTATTGATTCTTATACCTAAGATCGCATCAGCAACTCCAAGATCTTTCATATCGAAGTTGCTTTCTAGCATATATTTAGTAACATTTATGTCATTAGTGTCTATACTGATGATCAACATTTCATCAATAGACAAACATATAATGACCTTGTGATTTTAATGTAAACATGTTTATCAATTCCATCTTCTTAAATCTATTTGTCAACATGGTTTGGTCAAATTTCTCATGTCATTGTTTGAGTGCTTGTTTTAGTCCATAAAGTGACTTAACAAGTTCACACACTTTCTTTTCTTTACCACAAACCACAAAACCCTCGGTCTGCTCCATGTAAATTTTTTCTCCAATTCTCGATCAAAAAAGTTATTTTCACATTCATTTGATCAATTTGGAAGTCATATACCGCAGTTAATGCAACTAACATCCGAATGAATGTAATTCTAGTGTCGAGTATGTGTTGAAAAAATCAAGACCTTCTTTTTATCTAAAGCCTTTGACAAATGTCTTGCTTTGTATTTTTCAATAGTTCCATGGACTTTCATTTTCCTTCTGAAAATTCGTTTTAAACCCAAAGGTTTATTTCCTAGAGGAAGATCAATCAACTTTCAATATGGTTGTTCATGATTGATTCAATCTCACTATTGACACCATCTTTCAAAAAGGATGAGTCCACAAAAGACATAGGAAATGTTATAAAATGAGATCTGAAGGACGTATATGTCCTTTGACATTTACTATGCCTCTGAATCTCTTTATTAAGTACATTATTCTTTTGTTCTTTCCAACGTCTTTTAGACCATTCAATAGACTACCTAAGTCTAATTTTACAGCCCACAATCTTAGGTCCTATTTAACTCCTTTTAGGAATAGTTACTTGGACTCTTGCTAGACACCCCAACACTTTGAAATATTTCAAGTTGGATTTCTTTCCTTTACATTTCTCATATGGAATAGATCGTGTCCTGAACAAAAAAAACTTTTTATTGCTTTCTTTCTGAACAGAAAAACTTTTTGTTGTTCCCTTTTGTTGTTCCCTTTTGTTGTAAGGATAGCTTATTCACACAAGTTTTGTGGTAAACCTAAACTTATAAGTAATGCAACCATTATTTCTTTGAAAGTTTGGTTTTTTTCATTCTGAAATTTAGTTAGATTGAGGTAAATAGGGAAATAGTTTGATGGATAATTCCACTTTTCAAACATATTTCTACAAACGAAGATTTATACTCTCTATCCCTATCACTTCTTATCTCTTTTTTCCAACTGATTTTCAAGTTCAATATTATATTGCCTAGACGTTTCTATTGCTTCTTCCTTACCATTAAGCAAATAGACATAACCGTATCTAATGAAATTGTCAAAAAGAGTTATACGATATTTTTTTTCCCACCAAGAGATGGTGTTGACTTCATATCACAATTATCAGTGTAAATCAACTCAATAAATTAGAACTCCTTTCAACATATTTATAAGAATGCTTAGCATATTTAGATTCAACACAAATTTGACATTTTTATTTATTGCACTCAAAGTTAGACAAACCTTTTAAGTTGGTCAGTTTTCCTTGCAAGGTTTTGTAATTGACATGTCTTAAGTGTTCATGTCACAAATAGCTTGACTCGAGTTTGAAAAGCTCTCCATGAGGTAGCTCTTTCTCACAAATATTTTGTTCCTACTTCTTACAATTTTGTGTGATACAAACATTGTTTAGAGTCAGCACCTTATTAAATGTCCTTTTCAGAAGGACCTTTCCATAACTTACAATTTGATTGTTATAAAACTACCCATGAACATAGTCTCATCGAGTCCAATAAAGACAATATCATCCAAATGCTTCTTTCACAAAATATGACAAAATAATTATTCACCAATGTTCATGTATATACAAATAGATTTAATTTAATAGACTTATCTTTTCATGAAAAATCACAACATTTTAAGTGACTAGTTTTCATAAAAGAACACAATTATTTTGAATAAGTATATATATAATTTGGTAGTTTCACACTAGTCATACCATATACTAGTAAAAGAGAAACTCAATGACCACAATATCAAATATACTCCCTGAATTTTGTGGGTCTAACATAATACAAAATTATCATTGAATTTCATATCTTCTGCTCCAAATTTAATTTAGACACTAAGTATAATTTTATCTTTATTATAAGCAAATAACCCCCATATTTTAAATAGAATCCCAAAAATAATTTTTGAGTATTTGAAAATTGTTTATCCCCATATTTTTCCCCATACTATCAAAATTTCATTGGCAATATGAAATCTCTTTTGGAAATATTATTCTACAAAAGAATTATAGTGCTTCAATTCCCTTTGATAATCTTTACATAATATCAAAGTTAATTTCATAGAGACACCTATTGCAGGCAGAAAATCACAAACTTTAAGTCACTGGTTTTTTTCTATCACATTTAGACATATCACTTAGTATTTAGAATACTACCAATAAAGAATCTTCAATTTGTTTCTATTTAAGAATGAACTTTGTAGAAAATCAAAAGTACATGTCATGACCCAGACCGTCGTGATTGGCACCCACACTAACCTTCTGGTGGGAGAATGAAAACTACAACCTAAATAATCAACTTAACCAAAGTACTACACATTTAAAGGTACATAAGCAGGTTTAAATAACTATATAATTAATACGGAGTCCCCATAAACTCTAGAAGTTCAACTAACATCTAACACCTAATGCGGAAATAACCCCTAGAACCTAAAAGTCATTGTACAAAAACATCTAAGGACAACAAGTCTAAGAAAAAGGGGTACAATCCCAACTAACATAAGAAATATCTAAACAATCTAAGTCCGAAGAAAATGGACTAAACAATAGGAAGGACTCCATGGCAGCCTAAAAGAACTGGCTCACCCTTGAAATTTGGTCTCGATAACTGATCTCCTAGCAGAGGTCTATCAATAATGCCCTGTACTCAATAAAGAACGAGCAAGTGCAGTATCAGTACACAACACAATGTACTGGTAGGTCACGCGGCTATCCCAATAAGTGTAATATAAGCAAGTAATCACAACACAGTAAACAAGCATATACCGAATATATACAATATCAGTCATCGTTATCAGGATCAATGTACAATTCCACATCTTCAATAATACGCATATATATAACAAGTCAATGGTCCTCTCATGGAACCCCATTCAATGGTCCTCTCATGGAGCCCATACCCAAACTGTTAGTGTGCCGGATCGTGACACCCGTTCTAAGTTAATGTGTCGGATCGTGACACCCGTTCCAATATGTATTTCGGTACGTGACATACGATTCCATTTAGTGTGTCGGATCGTGACACCCACTCCAATATGTATGTCAGTACGTGACATCCGATCCCAGTTAGTGTGTCGGATCGTGACACCCGATCCATTCAACATACCACAATCACAATCACAATGTATATTCTCAAAATCATACAATCAAGTGTTGATTCATGGCATACAATCGTTCATTCATACTCATTTACAACAGGTGTGATCAATAGTACAACATTCACATAAGAAACTTGATTCTTCCCTTTCCGAATTATTTCCGCTTGTTCTTGGTCTACAAATAATCAATATAACGTGAAGATCAATAAACAAGACCTAATTACCCAGATTATAATCAATAATATCAACCCTAGGTCAAACCCTTGATCCCATACCCAGTTTAGGGCTTCTTCCATCATAAATCCCAGATCAAAACCCTCCCCCATCATTAATTACCCAAGAAACTAAGTTCTACTGATCGAAAAATGGATTCGGGGAGTGAATTCCTTACCTTTAGCACCACAAGTCGTGGAAAACCTTCAAGAAAACACCTTGGGTAATTCCTTAGCTCTCAAAGTCGAATCTTGCAGAATAATAACGTTTTGGGGGGTTTTACCCTATTTAAGTCGCGATTGTCCCGCTACAGCGGGACCCATCCCGCTACAGCAGCCCCATCCTAGCGGGTTGCATGGAAAAAGAGAGTTAAATTCATAGTTTCAATCCCCCATTTCACAAAACACCTTCAACCCATGGCACTCAGAAAATACCCATTCACGCTAAGATCAGTTTCGGGAGTTCTACTTGTCCGAATGTGATTCCGTAAAGTCGTACGGATTCCTCAACGTCATAGTTATCTACTCATGTGATCAAATTCATAATTAGATCTCTCATTCGTTACCATATTTCCCTAGACCTCACTGACTCAGATTTCATCCAAATCTGGACTAGGTTAGGAAATTCCAAGTTACTACCAAAAAGTTTTCTGACCCCAATTCTTTCCCCATTGGTTTTTCCCTAACGACGAAATCAGGTCGTTACAATAGATACCAATTTACCCATCACTCATCCCCGAGTGATCAACTAGGAAAGACTGGATAAAGTAAGGGTAGAGTAGTCTCTGAATCGCTGAACAACTGGGGATACTTTTCTCGCATGTCCTTAGCTTCCGGACATCGCGATCAAGAATTTCAACCGGTTCTTCCTCATACAGAAGGTCTTGTTTAACAAAACTGAGTCTCACTTTATGATGTAATCTCCGTCCCCAAACCAACCAATTGAATACCTACACATCCTTCCATCCAATGCCTCAATGAAGTTATCACAATACTCGAGTGATAATTATTATTGTATGTACACTTAACTAACAACAAAGCTATTCCCAATAACCACCAAAGTTGATCGTACACATGTCTGCAACATGTTATCAAGGACTTTGACACAACATCAGGACGAATCCTTTCTCACATAACCATGATAAAATTCTAAATCAATACTCGCTACAATTAGAGGTGGACATGAACCAGCGAACACACACTCATAATACTCAAACAATCATAGTTCTTATCAACATATCCTTCTCACAGCATAAATTTCCATGAGCTTAAGTTATAAGAATTTGATCTTTAGACATCAGATACTCATCGAGGGATATGTCCAAGCATACAAACCCTCCAACAACACTATCGAAATGTTAGATTTAGTAATTGTAGATTACCTCTTAAGAATAGTAGAATTGGACCCAATTATCCTCACATTCAACCACACATAATCGATACATGACCTCGACGACTAGATGAATATTAAGATTGTAGGACAACCATAAATACGCATGGTAGCTCTTCTATAAACTCTCATAAGCAAGGTGGTACATGTAAAACCACTGAAATACTTTAACAACTCCATGATCACACCACATAAGTCATCCGAAATAACAATGTCTTCCCACTCAACTAAGAGAACATCGCAGGATCGGTACACCTGATCCACCACTAGAGATCCACTCACAAAATGAAAACACGCGTGAGCATAGATAGTGCATCACACTTACAACCATGTACAAAATGAAATAGATGGTCACATACGAATTTATCAAATAACATGAAAGGTTTTCCTCTGAAGAGTCGATACCAGCCATTTCCATTCACTTGACTCCACATACTCTTCACATCCTTCCACTGAAGCCCAAACTCTCAATACTAACAACCATCATAACCACTCCGACCATTTACCTTACTCTAAACCAACACTTTTAAAATGAAAACCTTTCTTAGGTATTTTAAGAATCAACAGTAATCAACTTTACGACTCAACCCAGGTGTAAGTCCTTTAAAATGCTCAATACCTGATACAATTGATTATTCTCACCTTGAAAATTCATACCTTGACAAAATATATCACCACGAATGTAGACTTTCAATGAAAAATCTAAATTGTAAATTCAACCGTATAACACAATCCCCTTATCTATCAACATTAGCTTATACCTCAAAGATTTTTATGAATTCATAGATCTTTGCTTATCATGGATCGCATCTCCATCGATCTCACAATATCTTTCGCTAACAATTCGATCGTACTCATTACTAAACTCAAAACAAAACAAAGCACTTATCATCACACTCGAGCTAATGTTTGTACCCTCCTTTCTCACGTCTTTTCCAATAGTTTTTAACCAATCTGACGGACTTGTGACACTATTACCATAGTCACAGTAAAACAAATGAAATCACGCGTCTCTGAACCCAATTATCTACCCCTCTGAAGATATCTCTTTAGCCTTTGCAATCAATAAAATATTCTTGATCTCGCCTCTCCCTAAAGGTTGTACTACATCCCACTATTTTCCTTTATTATGACTCTAGCTCTTTTAAATTCTATTCGAGTGGTGTCCCGCCATCTCTTAAAACTTTCCATACAACAACGTTGCTCACCAAATATTAGAAAATCACAACCTTAGATACTCGCAAGTCGTAATTACTATACAAAATTCGCTTAACCAACAATCTTATTATATAGTTGCATCCCCTCATAATCCATCACACACTCTTATTACCATTATGCTCAGTTAGCCCTGGCTATCGCTACAAAGTCCACCTTTTCATCGACATGACACCTCAAACTAAGGTATACTCATCAAATTCAAAGGACTAACCCAATTTATACGCACTTTCTTACTAACATCTTCAATTGCATTCACCCAAGTATTACTCAATGGGACTTTCCTTATCCATAAGCTTGTCATTCCGATATCAATCCACTCTTTTATGGCTTAAGATAAAATCACCAGTCCTCATACTACCTTCCTTTTTCTTAACAAACAAGACATGAGCACCCCACGGGGAAGCACTAGGACGGATGAAAACTTTATCAAGAAGCTCCTGGATTTGAGCTTTAAGCTCTCTCAATTCTACCAGAGCCATGCAATAAGGAGGAATGGAGATGGGGTGAGTGCCAGTTTCCAAATCAATGCAGAAATCTATATCTCTATCCGGAGGCATACCAGGTAAATCAGTAGGAAACACTTCTCTTAATTCAGACACTACAAGAATAGACTCAATAGAGGGAGACTCAACCTCAACATCTCGAATATGAGCCAAATAAGCCAAACAACCCTACCCCACCAGTTTCCTACCCCGCTCAAAATATACGACCTTAGCTGACTTAGGCTTGTACCCCCTTCCCACTCTAACCTTTCCCTACCCAGGATCTCTAGAGTTACCGACTTAGCATTACCATTAAGAACAACATAATAGGGTGACAACCAAGTCATGCTTAAGATTATATCAAGTCAGTTATATCCAACATAACCAAATCAACCCAAGTCTGAAATCCATAAACACAACAGGACAAACACGATATACAAGGGTGACTATGACTGACTCTTCAACTGGGGTAGAAACATGGATGGGGGCATCAAGTACATCACAAATAATATCAAATCCCAAGGCAAACTGAACGGACACATAGGAATAAGTAGAACCCAGATCAAACAACACATTAGCCATCTGGTCACAAATAAGCATAGTACCTGTGAGCACTACATCAGACACCTCAGTCTCGGTCTTTCCCGGAAAGGCATAAAACTGAGCCCTGTCATCTTGACAGGCAACCTCCTTGCATGGCTGCACTACTCCTCTACATGCATTACCATTTCCCCGGCCTCCACGGCCTCGCTGATTTCCTCCTCATATGCTTAAGTTCTCCACAATTTTAACACACTTAATAAGTTAACCCAATAAACATCGCTGCTATTAGAGTAGTCGTATCCTGACCCTCCTTGATATACAATCAATCCATGAAATTGTAGTATAGCTTCTAACCTCAATTGGCATAACTTAATTTCATCATTCGCTAACAACCCATACATGTTATGACAACAATACTAAATGCATTTTCCCAAGTAATGGTGTTCATTATCTAACTGTGCTTTACCAAAAATTCTTAAATGTTGTCACATATAAACCGGAATCTGCAAATCTGACCTTAATCCCTTCACAAGCGACGATAGTAGCTAGCGAGCCCCATAAAACTCCTAATTTCAATCACAGAACTAGGTCGGACCCAATTCCTGAGTGCTTCAATCTTTTGGAGATCTACCATTACCCCTTCCCTTGAAACTACATGCCCCAAAAAGGCAACCAAAGTCAACTAAAACCCACACTTAGAAAATTTAGCATAATATTTTTGTCTCCCAAGGACACAACTATACGAAGATGGTCAACATGTTCTTCCTCACTCTTAGAATAAACTAAAATGCCATTAATAAACACCATAACAAATGAATATTTAAATGGTTTGAACACCCCATTCATCAAACTCATAAAAGTTGCAGGCGCATTTGTCAACCCAAACGACATCACTAGAAACTTGTAGTGCCCATAGCGGGTCCAGAATGTCGTTTTTGGTATATCCTCAGGTCTAATCTTTAGCTGATGATAACCAGACCTTAGATCAATCTTAGAGAAAATTGATGCCCCCTTCAACTGATCAAAAAGATCATATATCTGAGGCAGTGGATATTTGTTCCGAATGGCAACCCTATTCAAATGCCAGTAGTCTATACACATCCTCTCTTGCTAGTGATGGTGTTACCACTTCTGTTGCTCTAGCTCGAACCATAGAGTGAAGGAGGAAAGATGCCAATTTGTTACCAATTGGATTCAAGTAATAGCATGAAAGGAGTAGAAACAAAGAGATTTCCTAAAGTCCTATAGCCTCTCAAAGAAAACTACAGACGTCTCCTTACCGTTCCGTAAGACTCTACTAGAATTGTTTTGGTACAATGAGATCAACGAACCTAGGGCTCTAATACCAACTTTGTCACGACCCAGACCATTGTAATTTGCACCCACACTAACCCTCCGGTGGGAGAACCAAAACTACAGCCCAACTAATCAACTTAACTAAAGTACTACACATTTAATGCTACGGAAAAAGGTTTAAATAACTATATAATTAATACGGAGTCCTCATAAACTCCGTAAGTTCAACTAACATCTAACATCTAACAACTAATGCGGAAATAACCCCTAGAACCTGAAAGTCATTGTACCAAAACATCTAAGGGCAACAAGTCTAAGAAAAAGGGGTACAACCTCAACTAACATAAGAAATATCTAAACAATCTAAGTCCAAAGAAAATGGACTAAACAACTGGCTCACCTGAAAGAACTGGCTCACCTTTGAAATCGGGTCTCAATCACTGATCTCCTAGCTGAGGTCTATCAATAGCGCCCTTTACTCAACAAAGAATGAGCAAGTGCAGTATCAGTACACAACCACAGTGTACTGGTAGGATCACGCGGCTATCCCAATAAGTGCATTATAAACAACTAATCACAACACAGTAAACATGCATATACCGAATATATACAATATCAGTTATCGTTATCAAGATCAATGTACAATTCCACATTCTTCAATAATACGCATATGTGTAGCAAGTCAATGGTCCTCTCATGGAACCCAATTCAATTGTCCTCTCATGGAACCCATACCCAAACTGTTAGTATGCCGGATCGTGACACCCGTTCCAAGTTAGTATGTCGGATCGTGACACCCATTCCAATATGTATGTCGCTACGTGACATCCGATCCCAGTTAGTGTGTCGGATAGTGAGACCCTCTCCAATATGTATGTCGGTACGTGACATTCGATCCCAGTTAGTGTGTCAGATCGTGACACCCGATCCATTCAACATACCACAATCACAATCACAATGTATATTCTCATAATCAGACAATTAATTGTTGATTCATGGCATACAATCGTTCATTCATACTCCTTTACAACATGTGTGATCAATAGTGCAACATTCGCGTACATACATGCATTACAATGAAGCAATTACTAACATACATCACACAAACATGAAATCACAACCATCACCTACCTTGAACAAAGCTTGAGTCCCCTAAGTAACATGATTCTTCCCTTTCCGGATTCTTTTCACTTGTTCTTGGTCTACAAACAATTAATATAACGGGAGGATCAATAAATAAGACCTAATTACCTGGATTATAATCAATAATATCAACCCTAGGTCAAACCCTTGATCCCCATACCCAGTTTAGGGCTTCTTCCACCATAAATCCCAGATCAAAACCCTCCCCCATCGATAATTACCCAAGAAACTAAGTTCTACGGATCGAAAAATGGATTTGGGGAGTGAATTCCTTACCTTTAGCACCACAAGTCATGGAAAACCTTCAAGAAAACACCTGGGATCTTTCTTTAGCTCTCAAAGTCAAAACTTGCATAATAATAACGTTTTTAGGGGGTTTTACCCTATTTAAGTCGCGACTGTCCCGCTACAGCGGGACCCATCCCACTAATGCAGCCCCACCCTAGCTGCTTGCATGGAAATAGAGAGATAAATTTAGAGTTTCAATCCCCTATTTCACAACACACCCTCAACACATGACACTCAGAAAATACCCGTTCACGCTAAGATTAGTTTCAGGAGTTCTATTCACCCGAATTCGATTCTGTAAAGTCGTACAGATTCCTAAACGTCTTAGCTATCTAATCATGTGATAAAATGCATAATTAGATCTCTCATTCGTTACCATATTTCTCTAGACCTCACTGACTCCGATTTCATCCAAATTCGGACTAGGTTAAGAAATTCCAAGTTACTACCAAAAAGTTTTCTGACCCCAATTCTTTCCCCATTGACTTTTCCCTAACGACAAAATCAGGTCGTTACAGTACAACACTGACTTATTAGGTGAAGTTTTCATACTTTTCAAACCAATTGTACAGTCTAATTTATCCAAAGTAGAAAAAGAAATTTTTTTTAATCTACAAAAATAAGACACAATCAAATTTTATACGGAGTACAAAACTACAAAAGTTTTTTTTTAGTCTCCAATAGAATAAAAAAATTTCTTAGATTATCACATAGATATACTTTTCTTTTCAAATACCCTTTCAATTATAACATTTTGACATACTCTGTTATCAAAATAAATATGCATAGCTCATTCTGCAAACTAATGAATTTTAAAGGCAACACTATTTGCCAAGGAAAATTCATTCAAAAAACATATGGTTTGCAAATCTTTTTCAAACGACACGCATGATAAGAAGTGTTAACTTTTAGAAACTATTTTCCTCCTTAGATAAGTAAATAGAGGGTTACCTGGTGTGATATTTAACCGAAATACTACCAATTCTTATGGTACATACTCACTTCGACCTTGCTAAACAAGGCACCAAATTTTAGAGAAGTAGTGTATTAATCTTCTACTTTCATGATCCAGGAGTCAACTTCCCCGTATGAGCATTCGGTACATGTATTAGTCCGTGGAAGAGTGAAAGGGTCACCAATACTTAGGATCCCCCCTAATCTTAGATAGGTCATCTAAGGGTTCGCCACGGTTCATTGTTGTGCTTACACACAAGGCTACCCTTTTTCGAAAGCTCCGCAGGACCACCTATGGATCTATTCACTCTATCAATAACCGAGCCGGATCTGGTGTATCATAAGTTGTTTCTCTCAATCAGTAGAATACAAAAATTACCAAAAATATAATAATTTTCTTCAGATTGTTTCTAATCTTGTATTCTTAAGATACTTGGAAAAAAACTTTGAAAACTTGATAAGAAACAACAATGTTTAAAGTGTATTTTCAAAACTAAAAAATTAAAACTAGAATCAGAAACAGATTAGAAACAATATATAAAATATTTTTCTCAAAGAATAAAATTGAGCCCGCTGATTGCACAATGTCCCATTAGGGGAATTATTCCCCTGAAGTACCCAAGGTTTATGGAATATATCCTTCCAGTGTAGAACAATTTTACTCATTGGCGTATCGGTATCTATAACCACAGTGTAAGCGAACCACTCAACGGCAGTAAAGTACACTTAGAGTACTAGATTTAGTAGTACTAGAAGAAGTCCAGAAAATCGATTCTCTTAAAATGAGAGGAAATCCCTCTATTTATAGACAACAAAGGTTAGTGTGAAAAGGTGCTTATTGTGCCTTACCGGAAAGGTTACAACCCTTTGGAAAAGTCACAATTCTTTGAAAAGGCCACAACCTTTCATAAAAGTCACAAATTTTTAGAGAAGTCACAACTCATCATAAAAGTCGCAACTCTTCATTTTCCATTCACACCTTTTAAAACCAAAAAATACATTTGTTCTCGTCTTATAAAATAGTAACCGACTCTAGGTTAAGTAGTTATAATATCAAAAATGCCCTCAAGTAAAACAACCAAACAATCATTTGTTTAACTAATTTATTAAATATCTAACTTTATGGGTTGTTTTTGCATTTGTTTAAAGGGACACTTATGGGCTTTTTTTGTAATTCATAAATAGTGGAGACTTATTGATAGATATTGATTGTCTTCTCTTGTGAGAGTTTTAGATCTTGTTGGGTAAGCTATTGTTGATGCTGTGTTTGATAGGTGGATGACAAGATGAACTCAATTACCTTAAGGTCTTCCTCATATATAAGTTGTTTTTTTTTGGATTTCCTAGTTGAAAGTATTGGTTTTGATATACCCTTAGTTTTCGATTAACCTCCATCATGTGTCTTATTTTTATATTTTACTTATTATCCTAATTTATGACATAGTAGGATAGTTTGAAGGGTAATTTATGACATAGTAGGATAGTTTGCATGGATCCCAAAGGATATAAGAGTGATTTAAGTGATGGGATTGAGTTTAGTGTTGTTTTAAAAAAATTGAGTTTACACTTATCAATATTAATTAATATTATATCAATTCAGATAGTTTGCATGGATCCCAAGGGATATAAAAGTGATTTAAGGTATTGGATGGAGTTAAGATTTTTTTAAAAATTTGAGTTGACCATTAGCAATATTGATCAAGATTATCTCGAATCGGGAATTTCATGATTTCAAAATATCTAGATCTTGTTTTATTAGCGATTGCACTTTTGTAACACCTCAAAAATCAGACTTGGACTTTTCAGCAAAAAAAGGTGAACCACGGAGGGGTTCACGGGCCGTGATCAGGACCACGGTTCGTCACCTTATCGTGGTTCACACCCACCCAGAAGTGGTGGACCACAGAGCCCTTCACGGGCCGTGGACCACCACACGAGCCGTGGGAAGGCTCGTGGAAGACAGGAAAACCAACCAAGCTCAGGCACCAAACCACGGAACCCACCATGGGCCGTGGTCTTGATGACAGGCCATGGGAGGGTCTATCGTCCGTCAGCCAGCACGGAACCCACCATGGGCCGTGGTCTTGATGACAGGCCGTGGGAGGGTCTGTCGTCCGTCAGCCAAAAGACACCCAACCAAAGTGAAGAACCACGGTGACCTTCAAGGTCCGTGGTCCTTCACACGGTCTGTGAAATGGACCGTAGGGGGTTTCCCAGAACCAGTAGACACTAGCCAGCAACCACGACCCACTTGACGGGTTGTGGTCCTTTTGACGGTCCGTTAGTGGCGCCCTGGTCGGCCCTCGTCAGCTTTTAAGTTAGGGGCGTTTTGTTCTTTTCCCCTATGCTTTGGGCATTTAAACTACATCATTTAATACCTCAACTATGTCGTTTTACTCAGTTTAAGCCTAATAATCTAGTCAGAACCTACCTAAAACATTATTATCCAAAAATCATTTGAAACTAGAGCAAAAAGGAGAGGAAAAGTCGACCAGCCTCTCAAGAACAAGCTGAAGGTTTCTTCAAATTTCAACCCTGAAATCAAAGGATTTCTCCGTAGATTTCGTCACCAGGTATGTGGGATTTCACTAGTGGATTCCTTTCATCCACTAGGTCCCTAGAATTCAGTCAGTTCCTTGATTTTCCATATTTTGTTTAGACCTAGGGTTTTCTAAATCCTTGGATAATTGTTGTTATTTAGCTGTTGTAGTATTCTTAATAAGAATATCATGATTTCTTGGAAACGTTGTTTAATCCCTTGTATGAAACTTAGAACCCTAGTTGGGTAGATTCTTTTAGTTCATGAATTGCACTTGCTAGGTCAGTAAAACAGATAATCATGCTTCAATTTCCAATGTCACGTTATCAGTATATAAATGCTGCATTCTCAGTTAGCATATCAGTATTTTGAGCTATTCAGTATTTCAGTTACATTTCAGTCATTTACATATTCAGTTGGGAGTAGACTTAGCACCGAGTTGGACTAGGGTTCAGCGTACTCTCATAGTCTAGGAACTACGTTCCCCCGTAGGAGTATAAGTACCCTCTGTTAGGCATCAGATTTAGTGATCACGCAAGTGATGCCTTCATACCCCTGGCAAGGTATATTGGGTCCTCTCGATGGGGCATATACATCGGACTCCACGTGTAGCTCACGTGGTTTTATGTCGGTTAATAGTAGCTCCCACACTAAGACTCTGAGTGCATTTGACCAGTTTTTCAGTATATACTTAAGTATTAAGTTTACCATGTCATGTTCATGATTAGCACTTGGTCATTGCATTAAGTTTAGCTTTTCGGTTATGATTCAGTATTTACATACTTGCTCAGTTATTAATTGTTCATCTTAGTATCTATATCTTGCAGGCTTAGTACATTCCAAGTACTCACGCATATTGTACGCTACATCGTATCAAGATGTAGATTCAGGTACTCAGCATTCAGACTGCACTTAGATCAATCCTCGACCCGCATTCAACAGCTTCAGTGGTGAGTCCTCATACTTCGAGGACAATAGACATGCTTTGATTTCAGTCTTTACATTTTAGTTTCATTTTTGTTTGAGTTAGCTGAGGGGGCAGGACCCAGTAACGCAACTCAGTTAGAGGCTTTTCAGACATAGTAGTAGAATCAGCTTGAATTTTTCAGTTTATCTTTCAGTCATGGTTACACTCTTAGAATGTATTATATCTTCAGATTAGTTGGGTTTTTCCCCATTTTCAGATATCTACTATTTTAGCTTCAGCATAGTTTATATTTCACTCACTAACTGTTATAGTATTCTTATGATATGCCAGATTCATGGTTAGCTTGGGGTCACCGTGATCCTAGGTCCCGTGTTACGTTAAGGGGGTAGCCTCGGAGCGTTACAAAGTTGATATCAGAGCATTAGGTTTAATAGTCCTACGATGTCTGAAAGCAGCACTAAGTAGAGTCTCTTTCATAGGTGTGAAGTGCACCACAACTATGAGAGGGGGCTACGAAGTGTTTTAAGAAAAACTTCACCCTCTTTGTTATTCTTATCGTGCATGGGTATGATCTCCTTTCTAATCCGTCGTTATGTGTTTTAGAGCATGCCTCCTTGTAGAGCTAACTGTTGGGTTTTTCCCCATTTTCAGATATCTACTGTTTTAGCTTCAGCATAGTTTATATTTCACTCACTAACTGTTATAGTATTCTTATGATATGCCAGATTCATGGTTAGCTTGGGGTCACCGTGATCCTAGGTCCCGTGTTACGTTAAGGGGGTAGCCTCGGAGCGTTACCAACTTGATATCAGAGCATTAGGTTTAATAGTCCTACGATGTCTGAAAGCAGCACTAAGTAGAGTCTCTTTCATAGGTGTGAAGTGCACCACAACTATGAGAGGGGGCTACGAAGTGTTTTAAGAAAAACTTCACCCTCTTTGTTATTCTTATCGTGCATGGGTATGATCTCCTTTCTAATCCGTCGTTATGTGTTTCAGAGCATGCCTCCTTGTAGAGCTAACATACGGAATGCTAATGCATGCAATGCTAACGCAGTTCTTCCAGTCCTGAACCATGAGGTTACGAATGAAGAATTTTGGAATGTAATCAAGCTCTTGGCTCAGAGTGTGGCCAATCAAAATAATCAACAGGTCCTAGTTCCTACTAACACTAATGGTGGATCAGCTGCAACTAGGGTTCAAAATTTTGTTCAAATTAATCCACTTGAGTTTCTAGGGTCGAAGGTTTGTGACGACCCACAAAACTTCATTGATGAGGTTAAGAAAATTCTTGGAGTAATGCAATTGACTGGAACTGAGAGTGTTAAGCTAGCATCCTATCAACTTAAGGATGTGGCTCATATCTGGTTCACTCAGTGGGTTGTTTTACTAGAGCTTGGGTTGTTTTACTAGAGCTTTTCTGGACAGGTTCTTCCCAAGGGGGTTGAGAAAAGCTAAGGCGCAAGAGTTTATGAACTTGAAGCAGGGTTATATGTGGGTTCAAGAGTATGGACTGAAGTTCAACTAGCTCTCCAGGTATGCTCCACACATGGTTGCCGATTCACGGGCACAAATGAGTAAGTTCTTGTTTGGGGTATCTGATCTGGTGAAGATTGAGTGCAGGAATATTATGCTACTAGGGGACATGGATATCTCCAGACTAATGACTCATGCTCAGCAGGTTGAGGGAGTTAAGCTTAGGGAATTGGCTAAGGATAATAAAAAGGCCAGAACAGGAAACTATCTATACTCACAACACAAGTCGGACGGTGGGAATCGCTCACTATTTCACCAGAAGTCTACAGCCCCAGCACCTTTATCAACTAGTGCTCAATCCCCCAGGTTTCGAAAAAATCAGAAAGGTAGGGCATCAAGCTCTAAGTCTCAAAGGAGTAATGCAGGTAACATGACTTACCCAACTTGTCCAAAGTGTGGTAAGAACCATCCGGGCAAGTGTTTTTCAAGCAAGGAAGGGTGCTTTGGGTATGGTCAGTCTGGCCATAGGTTGAAGGGTAGCCCTTCTACCAGGCAGGGGCAAGGAGGTAACAACAACAGGGTTCAGTCTACAACTCCAGTAGCACCAGCAGGTCGCCCAACTGAGCAGGGTGCTTCATCTGGTACAGGTAGCAGTCAGCGCCAGAACAGGTTGTATGCTCTCCAGGATCAGGAAGACTCTCCTGATGTGGTCACTGGTACATTACGACTCTTTCACTTAGATGTTTATGCATTGTTACATCCAGGGGCAACATTGTCTTTTGTAACACCCTATATAGCGGTAAACTTAACTGTCAGTCCAGAAACTCTCTCAGAACCCTTCTCAGTCTTTACTCCAGTTGGTGACCCAGTTATAGCAAGATGGGTATACAGAAATTGCCATGTCACATTCGCTCAGAAAGTCACCTCAGCAGATCTTGTAGAGTTAGAAATGGTAGATTTTGATATCATTCTAGACATGGGTTGGTTACATTCCTATTATGACTCAGTCGATTGTAGAACTAGGATCGTTCGGTTTCAGTTTCCAAACGATCTAGTCTTAGAATGGAAGGGTAGTTGCTCAGTGCCTATGGGTCAATTCATTTCTTACCTTAAGGCCAGAAAGATGATTTCCAAAGGGTATATATATCATCTTGTTCGGGTTAAGGATTCAGACTCTGAACCCCCAAGTCTTCAGTCAGTCCCTGTAGTAAATGAGTTTCCAGAAGTGTTCCCAAAAGATCTTCCTGGAGTTCCTCCCAAAAGGGAAATCAACTTCGAAATTGATCTCCTTCTAGATACCCAGCCCATTTCGATTCCTCCTTAGAGAATAGCTCCAGTCGAGCTTAAGGAATTGTTGAGCAGTTGAAAGACCTTCTAGATAAGGGCTTCATCAGACCCAATATCTCTCCATGGGGTGCTCCAGTGTTGTTCATGAATAAGAAAGATGGTTCTCTCAGAATGTGCATTGACTATCGGCAGTTGAACAAAGTCACAATCAAGAATAAGTATCCCATCCCCAGGATTGATGACTTGTTCGACCAACTTCAGGGTGCTAGTTAATTTTCTAAGATAGACCTCAGATCCGGCTATCATCAGCTCAGTGTCAGAGATAGTGACATTCCTAAGACAGCTTTCAGAAATTGGTATGGTCATTATGAATTTGTAGTTATGTCTTTTGGACTAACAAATGCTCATGCAGCTTTTATGGACTTACTGAATAGGGTGTTCAAACATTATTTGGACTTGTTCGTCATCATCTTTATTGATGATACCCTCATTTATTCTCAGAATGAGGAAGACCATGAGAATCATCTGAGAGTTGTCCTACAGACTCTCAAGGATCGCCAACTATTCGCTAAGTTCAGAAAATGTGGATTTTGGCTATAGTCTGTTGCTTTCCTTGGTCATGAGGTATCCAGCGAAGGAATCCAAGTGGATTCTCAGAAAATTGAGGAAGTACAGCACTGGCCCAGACCCACCTCCCCAATAGATTCAGGAGTCTCTTGGGTTTGGCCGGGTATTACATGAGATTTGTTGAAGGATTTTCATCCATAGCTTCTCTGTTGACCATGTTGATCAGAAAAAGGTCAAGTTTTAGTGGTCAGATGAGTGTGAGAAAAGTTTCTTAGAACTGAAGACTAGGTTGACTACAGCTCATGTCTTAACTTTACCAGATGGTTCAGACGGTTATGTGATTTATTGTGATGCATCCAGGGTTGGCCTAGGTTGTGTGTTGATGCAGCGAGGTAAAGTCATAGCTTATACTTCTAGACAGCTTAAGGTCCATGAGTAGAATTACCCGACTCATGACCTCGAGCTTGCAGCCATATTATTTGCCCTAAAGATTTGGAGACACTACTTGTATGGTGTTCATGTTGATGTGTTCACAGATCATAAGAGCCTTCAGTATGTGTTCACCCAGAAAGAGTTGAATCTTCGTTAGAGGAGATGGCTGGAATTTCTCAAAGACTATGACATGAATGTGCTTTACCATCCGGGTAAGGCCAATGTAGTGGCTAATGCTCTCAGCAGACTCTCTATGGGCAGTGTAGCACATGTTGATGAAGAAAGGAATGAGCTAGCCAAAGATGTTCACCGGCTTGCTCGCTTAGGAGTTCGCCTTAGGGACACATCAGATAGTGGGGTGATAGTTCAGAATGGATCAGCATCTTCACTAGTAGCGGAGGTTAAGGAAAAATAGGATAGTGATCCTATATTACTTCAGTTGAAAGGTGTAGTTCATCATCAGAAAGTCCAGGTTTTCTCACAAGGGGGAGATGGTGTGCTTCGTTACTATGGTTGCTTGTGTGTTCCTAATGTGGGTGAGTTGAGGGAGCAGATCCTTTCAGAGGCTCATAACTCCAGGTATTCCATTCATCCAGGTGCCACTAAGATGTACCATGATCTACGGGAAGTCTTTTGGTGGAACGGCATGAAGAGGGACATAGCAAATTTTGTGGCTAAGTGACAAAATTGCCAACAGGTTAAGATAGAACATCAGAAACTAGGAGGTATGACTCAGGATATTAACATTCCAATATGGAAGTGAGAAGTGATAAACATGGACTTCATTATGGGTTTACCTCGTACTCGCAAAAAACATGACTCCATTTGGGTGATAGTGGACATGGTTACTAAGTCCGCTCACTTCTTGGCTATCAAGACTACAAATTCGCCGGAGGACTATGCCAAACTATACATCCATGAGATATTCAGGTTACATGGGGTTCCCTTGTCTATCCTCTCAGATAGAGGTCCTCCGCTTACCTCTCATTTCTGGAAATCATTCCAGAAAGGTCTTGGTAATCAGGTAAATCTTAGTACAACATTTTATCCACAGATGGATGGTCAGGCAGAACGTACCATTCAGACCTTAAAGGACATACTGAGAGCTTGCGTGATCGATTTCAAGGGTAGTTGGGATGATCACCTACCTCACATAGAGTTCGCTTATAATAATAGCTTTCATTCATGTATTCATATGGTCTCGTATGAGGCACTATATGGGCTTAGATGTAGGTCCTCGATTGGTTGGTTTGAAGTCGGTGAAGCAGTATTGATTGGGGCAGATTCGGTTCATGAGGCCATGGAAAAGGTTCATCTCATCTGAGATAGACTAAAGAGAGCTAACAATCATCAGAAGTCCTATGCAGATGTGCGGAGAAGGAACTTGGAATTTGAAATCGATGATTTAGTTTTCCTGAAAGTGTCACCTATGAAGGGGGTGATAAGATTTGGCAAGAAAGGGAATCTCAGTCCTAGATATGTAGGTCCTTACAGAATCATGAAAAGGGTTGGTAATGTGGTTTATCAGTTAGAGTTGCCAGCAGAACTAGCAGCGGTTCATCCAATCTTTCACATTTTCTTGTTGAAAAAGTATGTGGGCGATCCAGCATCAATAGTACCATTAGAGAGAGTGGGTGTGAAGGATAGCCTCACTTATGAAGAGGTACCAGTAGAGATTCTTGACCGTCAGGTTCGTAGGTTGAGAAATAAAGAAGTCTCTTCAGTGAAGGTGTTGTGGAGGAGTCAGTCCGTAGAGGGAGCTACTTGGGAAGCAGAAGCAGCCATGAAGGCCAAGTATCCTCATCTCTTTCCTTCTGATTTCATTTAAGCTTCAGGTAATAGTTCCCCTCCAGGCTCTCACTTTATTCTTGTGTAAAAATCAGTCTTAGTATCTTGTTCATTCAGTTGTTCTTGCATTTCAGCATATTTGCATGTCCTTGGAACTCAGTTCAGTTAGATATCAGTTTCTAGTACTTAGTGGTATTGCAGCTCCTTCCCTCCACACTCAGCTAGTTTAGGCTCCATTTGAGGACGACTGATCCCAAGGGGGAGATATTGTAACACCTCAGAAATCAGACTTAGACTTTTCAGCAGAAAAAGGTGAACCACGGAAGGGTTCACAGGCGGTGATCAGGACCACGGTCCGTCACCCTCATCATGGTTCACACCCACCCAGAAGAGGTGGACCACGGAGCCCTTCACGGGCCGTGGACCACCACACGAGCCGTGGGAAGGCTCGTGGAAGCCAGGCAAAACTAACCATGCTCAAGCACCAAACCACAGAGCCTACCACGGGCCGTGGTCTTGATGATGGGCCGTGGGAGGATCCGTCGTCCGTCAGCTAGAACACCCCTAGCCCAAGTGAAGAACCACGGTGACCTTCACGGTCTGTGAAGTGGACCATAAGAGGGCTTCCCAGAACCAGTAGACACTGGCCAGCAACCATGACCCACTTGATGGGCCTTGGTCCCTTTGACGGTCCGTCAGTGGCGTCGTGGTCGGCCCTCGACAGCTTTAAAGTTAGTGTCATTTTGGTCTTTTCCCCTATGCATTGGGTATTTAAACTACGTCATTTAATACCTAAACTACGTCGTTTTACTCAGTTTAAGCCTAATAATCTAGTCATAGCCTCCCTAAAAATAATCTAGTCATAACCTCCCTAAAACATTATTCTCCAAAAATCATTCGAAACTAGAGCAAAAAGGAGAGGAAAAGTCGACCAACCTCTCAAGAACAAGTAGAAGGTTTCTTCAAGTTTCAGCCTCAAAATTGAAGGATTTCTCTGTAGATTTCATCACCAGGTATGTGGGATTTAACTAGTGGATTCCTTTCATCCATTAGGTACCTATAATTCAGTCAGTTCCTTAATTCTCCATATTTTGTTTAGACCCAGGGTTTTCTAAATCCTTGGATAGTGTTGTGATTTAGCTGTTGTAATATTCTTAATCAAAATATCATGATTTCTTGGAAACGTTGTTGAATCCCTTGTATGAAACTCGGAACCCTAGTTGTGAAGATTCTCTTAGTTCATGAATTGCACTTGCTAGGTCAGTAAAACAGATAATCATTCTTTAGTTTTCGAATGTCACATTATCAGTATATAAATTTTGCATTATCAGTTACATGTCAGTATTTTGAGCTATTCAGTATTTCAGTTACATTTCAGTCATTTACATATTCAGTTGGGAGTAGACTTTGGCACCGAGTTGGACTAGGGTTCTGTGTACCCTCATTGTCCCAAAACTATGTGCCCTCGTAGGAGTATAAGTCCCTTTTGTTGGGCATCAGATTTAGTGATCACTCTAGTCATGCCTTTATACCCTTGGCAAGGTATATTAGGTCCTCTCGATGGAGCGTATACATCGGACTCCACGTTTAGCTCATGTGGTTTTATGTCGTTAATAGTAGATCCCACTGTCAGACTCTTAGTGCATTTGACCAGGTTTTTCAGTATATACTTCAGTATTCAGTTTAGCATGTCATGTTCATGATTAGCACTTGGTCATTGCATTAAGTTTAGCTTTTCAGTTATGATTCAGTAATTACATTCTTGCTTAGTTATTAATTGTTCATCTTAGTATCTATATCTTTCATGCTAAGTGTATTCTAAGTACTGACGCATATTCTATGCTACATCCTTTCATGATGTAGTTTCAGGTATTCATCATTCAGACCGCGCTTAGATCAATCCTTGATCCACATTCAACTGCTTTAGTGGTGAGTCCTCATACTTCGAGGACAATAGACATGCTTTCATTTCAGTCTTTACATTTCAGTTTCATTTTTGTTAGAGTTAGCTGGGGGCATGTCCCAGCAACTCCACTTAGTTAGAGGCTTTTCAGACATAATAGTAGAATCAGCTTGAATTGTTGAGTTTATCTTTCAGTCATGGTTAAACTCTTAGCATGTTTTATATCTTCAGATTAGTTGGGTTTTTCCCCATTTTAAGATATCCACTTTTTTAGCTTCCGCATAGTTTATGTTTCACTCAGTAACTGTTATAGTATGCTTATGATATGCCAGATTTAGGGTTAGCTTGGGGTCACTCATGATCCTAGGTCTCGTGTTACGTCAAGGGAGTAGCCTCGGGGCGTGACACTTTTGATATATGTCTGAGATCTTTCGAATGAGCTACAGGGTTATTTGCAAGACTAGGACTATTTTGAAGTTTTTTGGTACAGTTAGGGCTAGTGCAATTGAACATGCGCTCTATGTTTCACACTCGTAAAGGCGTTTCACAGTAGAAGTCCTACTTCTATGAGTTTGGGTGGGCTCACTCTATGCTACACTTACGAGGTTCCCCTGCACCTATAATTCTGATTATACGGGTCGAGTGTTGCTCCCAAAAAGTAAACATTGTATGCATTTTCTACATTCGTGAAGGATTTTCCACACCATTGTTATTGTTCTTGTAAAGTCGGCAAGGTTTAAGTGACCCATTTATGTGCACATTTTCCTCTTAAGTAATCCCATATTTACGACAATTTTTTTTCTTTTGGGTGAATGATTGAGAGTGAATAAAGATATTTACTCCATTATGAGTTCATTATCCAAAGTTGATGTTGGGAGTTTGGGAAATCAATTTTAGGTGATTTCGAAGGAATTTTGCTCGATCAAAATTTGGGATAACATTCTAACCTCGTATTCAGTATCTTTCTCCTCTAATTGCTCATTTATTTTATGATTTGATCCCTATATCTGTTGGAATTCTTTGTTTTTTTTTGTTTTTTTTTTCCTGGGGGGGGGGGGGGGTTCCTACGTTGTAGTATTGATGATTATTAATTTGGAACTGAAATTGTAATTGGACT